>CM076674.1:142200359-142267859 GCA_038501925.1 Xenopus petersii
GTGGCACATTTAAAAAACATATTTAAATTATTTAGGTATGTAAAATATTTTACTCTGAAAAAATGGTATAATTGATGGTGTAAAGTACATTTAAAAACGCTACAGTTGTCCTTACAAATAAATAAAAACCATGCATCAAAATTATACAAAGGTCTTGACATTAATGTTTCATGTGCTAAGCAAAAGAGAAAACTATGGACGGAATGTAGAATAGCTCAGATAATGGAACTATGCTGAATTTGTCCCATTCCGCAGAAAAAAAAAAGTTTAGCGTCAAAATTATTTTGTTGTGCGTCAATTTCAACACACTCACATTTCTTTAACGCAGCAGATTTTCACTGGCAAATTTTATTTTAGTTTTTATTTTATTTAGTTTCATGAATTTATTTGCAGGTGACGAAATGCGGAAATTTTCTCGCAAATTCGCACCTGCCGAATTAATTCGCCCATCACTAATTTTAAGTCATATAAAGTCCTTTTTTATTACATATATTAATATGTGGGAATTTCCTGCTTTGAGCACATTGTATCTTCACCATGCTACTTCCTCATTCTATTCCCAAGATGTCTATCTTCCCTACTAACACTCCCCCTATATTTCCCTAGTCCCATATATACATTTCATATGGTTTTCAATTCCTCTATAATTAGTTAGTGGTGCAAATGCGTTCCCTCTTTTACAGCTGTGATTATCACCACAACCACCATTGTAAAACTAATTAAGTATATTCTGCAACAAAGGTGTTGTTTTTTTTGTTCTGTTTTGTTTTTTTTAAACAGACTAATGCTTAAATGATGCCAATGTTTTACACCACTCTAGAGCTAGTGTAACCATTCAAAGTCAATAGAACTAGAATAGAACTATTTTCACGACATCTCTGTTTACATAATTTTATTGGAAAGGTACACTATCTTTGCCACACCTTGGGAAATTATAAAACATAACCATTATTTTAATAATGAATGCTACTGAGTCAAGTTCCTGATAAGTAAGGACACAATTAGTCGATTATGTATAAACAAATACAATGAGCACTCTTAGGGATATATTAATCAAAGGTGGAGTCGATTTTTGCCTGAAAAATTTGAGTTTACAAGAGTATTTTTAAAAAAATAATTCATATTTTTAGAGATTAATTATATCCCAAAGCTGGAAATAGCTCAAATCCAAAAATACTCCAGCTAAAATCTGTTGAGGTCATGTAGAAGTCAATGGCAGAGGTCCCTTGAAGTACACTGATTCGAGTTCTTTATATTCGCATTTTTTCATAAATCAGAAACCATTCAAGTTGTGAGTTTATTTGACTCGACCTTTGATAAATAACCCCCTAAATCAATAGTATTGAAGTAATCTTGCCAATTTCCTTACTGGGAATCCACAGTGCAAGGTTATATACTAATTCAACATCCCTAAGGCCCTAATGCATTATTTTACATGCTGTTCTATGGCATTAAAGTGGCAATATCGGTATGTTTTTTTTTAAAAAAAAACATTTTTAAATAGATTTTTGTAACCAGTCAAATGCTTACCAAATGGCACCCAAAGGCCTAGCAGTATTTGCTGTGATTGGCGCAAGCACAATTCATGGCTGGATTAATGCGTCTTATAGCCTGCCTGAAATGTGATGTGACAACCAGGGATGGGCGAATTTTTTCGCCTCGTTTCGCCGAAAAAATGACGGCCATATAATTGTATGGCGGCGTGCGTCAAAAAAAAAAAAAGACGCGCGTCAAAACAGTTTCGCCGTGCGACAACATTTTTTTGACGCCCATAGACTTTAATGGGCGTCTGCGACATTTTGCCGGCGGCTAATTTTTGGCGAATCGAAACGGGTCAAATTCACCCATCCCTAGTGACAACATAAAAAAGCTGGCAGTGTGGCTCGCTGAAGAATCAAACCATATTCTGCATCTTTTTGGCTTACAGAAGTGCCTATCAAGAACTCACTAGTCACTAGTCTTTTTACAGAAGATCAAAGGGCAACACTGCAAGTTGGCACAAGGATGATCACTGAGACTACCCAGCTGTAACCACCACAGGTTATCCTACATGCTTCATTGACCAGCAGTAGCAGTTACCAACCCTAGTATGTTGCACAGGCCGAATCATTGGCTACCATAGTATTTCCTAAGAAAAATTCTTAAATGTGGGCTACAATGCTGCAATACAGAGCCTTATTCCTAAGGAAGGAATTGTGTATAAGTCCTTCCCTATGTTCTTTCCTATGTTAGTCCCATTAAATCTGTAGGGACCTATAGGATTAAATTGCCCCTTTAGCTTTAAATCCCTACCCTTCCTCCTTTTTCTGTAGTTGCTGAGCAAAAGCCCATGTATCTAGTGTTAAGTATTTACATTCCAGTGTTATTGGCCAAGAGGTGTAATGACCACTTCCTACCACACTTCAATATAGTGTTTGGAAAGGGATTGATCTTCCTCTTTGGCTGCTGGTGTCCTGATCGACTGGTTGTTCCCATTGAGCCTGGGTACACCAAGGCCCAGTAAAGCCATTGCCCTAGAGGGACCAGTACCTCTAGTGTCTGAGTCAGGGACCAGGGAACCCCGTGAACGAGGTTAGCTAGAAACAGATTATATCTGTCATAGACTCTCCAGGAGAGTGAGATAGAGGGTTCAGATAGTAAGAGCAGCTTTGTGCTCCATCAAGGATCTTTAGCAGGGAGTAGCTTCCCAAGGCTCTTGATTGCCTTTAGTGAAGGGACCACAGTTGGAGGGTGCATCAGGCTTAGGCTGCTTCTCTCTGACAATTCCACTGGGTGGGATCTGGACCACTTAAAGGTATATCTGCCTGGTGACTACAATGCCTATGGGATAGGCATTAAAATATAAAGTGCAGAATATGTGAACATTATAAAAACAAAGAAAAATAATAACCAGGAGACCCATAGATAGAGTAAACAAATTAAGCAATAAGGATTAACATTTTACTGTTAATCCTGTTTTTTAATTCACAAGTAAACACATATGGGTCATATGTGTTTAGTCGTGCATACTCATAGTAGATTTAAAAATATTATCATACAGCACATTACAGATTGTTTAGTGTGAATTAATTAATCCCTAATGTGATTAGGTAATACAAAAGAACCCATAAATACAGGGGAAATGCCAGAGCAATGTGAAATGATCTTGCCAGGGTGACTGCATTCAGTAGGTATGTTTCATGTGTCCAGCTCTCTATAGATATTCAGTCAGTTTCATTCTTGTAATCTTAGCTACACTATTTCAGAGATTTTTTTAGTGAAGGTGTTTGAGAAATTAATGTCTGTATTTGGAGAGGTTTTGGCATGTACTTTACAGCCCGTTCATTTATTTGCTTACTAACTTGAAAACTGGTGATATTACAGTCCACCACACAAATTCACTATTAACATATTCTATGCAATTTTAAGATCTCATTAAAGACTATAATTATTATACAATATGTAATTAAATATACATCAGTGTGTCTGATGTTTTACAGTGTAATGCAATATAACATGGATTAAATTGTGCTTCAGGCACATTGTAATATAAATTGTGCTTCAGGCACATTGTAATATACTCACCTCCTTAGGTAACATTTTCTCTACTCTGTTCTTTATATACTCTGATATATTCTATAGATAGATATATACTGTACTTTGAAGAGATGAAGAAAAAAACATATCAGCATGCCAATTTGTACGAGTGAATTCAGACAATCAAAAGTAGTTATAACTTGTATAGGTCTGACATTCAAAGTACATATATATGCTCTACTAGAAAATTTGAGCATTAAATGAATCCAATAGACGGGGTTTGCTTCCAATAAGGGTTCACAATATCTTAATTTGGATCAAGTACAAGGTACTGTTTTATTATTACAGAGAAAAAGAAAATCATTTTCAAATATCTGGATTACTTGGATAATATGGAGTCAATGGGGATGGCTTTTCCGTAATTCAGAGTATTCTGGATAACAGGATAATGAATCCCATACTTGTAGTATATACGACGTTTTTTGACAATTATTTGTATCCTGCAATACAAGGTGGAAATAACTGTGAACCAATACCAATACATCTCTGATTAATATTTCATAATTGGCCTGAACTAACAGCCTTGCTTTCCTGTAGTTAATAAAATAGTCTGCTTTACAACACTTCAAATAATTTTCTCACCTTCTCCGTGCCTAGCATGCACCATCCTTCTGTGCCAATAGCTCTAATAGTTGGGGTTATTTTCTCTGCAGAAAAAGTGCTTGCAAGGGGACATGACATATGAGAGGACATTATAGACAGATCACAGGGGATCTTTTTTCTCATATAAAAGATCAATGCACCACCCTTTTTGACTAGAGGAACAGAACTTTGATGGAAAGAGATTCTGTTAATGCCTGTAGCTTCGATGATTTCTTGAACAAGCTTAATATCCAAGGCTACTGTGATTGTAAGATCTACATTTAGTTAGTATATGTATAGTATATATATTTTATATAGTATATGTGAGTTTATAGATAGATAGGTTGGTAATAGTGATGGGCGAATTTGCCCCGTTTCACTTTGCCACTAATTTCGTGAATTTCCAGCGAAATTCGCAAAACAGGCGAAAAATTTGCAAAACGCAGATTTTGACACTGGCGACAAATAGCGGCTTCAAAATGGGTGCCGGCATCAAAGTTGACTGGGGCGCCCATTAAAGTCAATTGGTGTCTGTTCGTTCGTCGCAAATTTGCGCCTGGCGATTAAATTCGCCCATCACTAGTTGGTATAAGTATGTGTATATATCTGCGCTGGGGTTCATTTGGAGGGGTTGAACTTGATAAATTTTAGGCTTTTTTCAAAGCAACGTAACTCTGTATGCAAAAATATCACAATACATTATGGACACCACTTGAATTTTTTTAAGTGTAAGTGTGGCTGAATACATTGGTAAAAGGTATACAAAATATATATTTAGTCGAGAATGAGAACAAAATCAAGTTTGTGCACAGCAGGACATTATACAATCTCATAGTTACAGTAACTACAGTCTGTAAATGTAAGCATGAATACTATATGGGTTATAAAAACCCATGTAACAAAACCAGTGATTGAATTATGTAAAAGAAAAAAAAAAACTTGAACATGTTAAATCTTAAAAAAGGCTAGCATATGCCAAACTACACAATTAATACATAACTTGCATTTAAATAACAAAATAGATTTTTATTGATTTTACACTATTTTGCACATTTTTGTGCAAATATTCAGGCAATTGTTAACTGGAGTCCATTTACTGGCCTTTCTTCCCACATGCTGCATTGCCAGTCCATGTTAGCAGCTTGACCCAACTGGCAATACAGGGCAGTAACATTTTTTATGGCTTTAAATGCCAGCACTTATCTCCCTAGTTCCAGGGCAGATGTAGTTACTTAATTTACATATTTCTATTATTGACCCATTGGCTTATGACCACTTCCAATATAGTGTTTGGTAAGGGGTGGATGTTTCTCTTTGGTCTTCAGTTGCTGACCAAAGCACTGAGCCTGGGATCAACAAGGCCCCAGAGGGACCCTTTACCTCTAGTGGAAGTCGGAGAGCAGGGAGCCCATGAACGAAGCTTAGCCAGTGACAGGTATTCCATTTAATAGCACTTTTTAGAAAAGCAAGATCATCCTTAGTTTAGATAGAATGAGCAGCCTGTGCTCCAACAAGGATTGATAACAGGGAGTAGCTCTCCCCTAGGCTCTGATTTGCCTAAAGTGAAGGGATCGCAGTTTTAAGAGGGATTCAGGCATGAGATCCGGACCACATTTGGCATTTACAACTTAGAGGTGTACCTTAAACTTCCCTAGCTGCTTTCACATGGTGTCACAGTTTGCTTCCTCTGCTTGAATGTCCTGGCATTTTTACCAACTGATTCTACCTTGCCTCATGTGATGTGAGTATAAATCTTTGGATCCTTGTTTTGTTAATAAACTTTCTTCTGTGTTTACTGTTTGATTACTGCAGAACTTCCCGGCATCCTTTTATTTTTAAGCACAGTAGCCTATTGTAGTTCAACTACCTCTTTCCTTCCAGATAACAAAGTTCCCGTCTTGTGTAAGTGTAACTCTTGTTCATCTGTTAGGCTGGACATAGGCTATTTTAGACCAAAATAGTGTTACATACTATAAAAATAAGAGTACCGTAATGCTGTACTAATCTAAGCAATGTCACAATCATTTCTATTATTTATTTTAGATATTGGTCTTCCTTAGGGATGTAGCGAACTGCCGATTTGGTGTTCGCGAACGCTGTTCGCGAACACCGGCAAAAAATGCGAACGTTCGCGGACAGTTCGTGAACTTCGAACACCCGCTAAAATCGTTCGATTCGAACGATCGAAGGATTTTAATCATTCGATCGAAGGATTTACATTCGAATCGAACGATCGAAGCCATTCGATCGAATGCTTTTCATTCGATCGAATGCTTACAATCGTTCGAACGAATGGAAATCGTTTGATTTTTAGCGGTCAAAGGAATTCAAATGGTCGAATGGTCGAACGATTTGTATTCGAATCGAACGCGAACTCAAAATGCGAACGTTCCCAAACGTTCGCGAACATTCGGCGGACGCGAACGGTCAAAGTTCGCGCGAACTAGTTCGCAGCAGAACAGTTCGCTACATCCCTAGTCTTCCTCCTCTGGTCTCTTACTACTAAACATCAAACACTATGTTGCCTGTATAAAAATAGGACCCCAAATTAAAATTTTCAAGATTTATGAATGGAAAAAATCTTGAAAATATGAATGAAAATATTCAGCAACTTTTTTTGTCAAACTTTTAAAAAATAATTCAACAATGTGATTTTAATTTTTCTTTATGATAATTTTTTTGCAAATCAAGGGAGATTTTTTCCAATTTTTCACTATGAATTTTGAAAAAAGTCCCCTTATATGGTAGCGCAAGTAGCCCAAAGGATCACATGGGTAATTTAACAAAATACCTTCCTTCTGTGCCCATCTTCTACTTCCCTTTCAGAATCAACAGGGTGGCAGATAGGACTTAGCAGACGGGAGCCAAATAAACCTATAGTAAAGCATATCCACTGGTGGGTCCTTGGCTGGTGCTCCTCCTCATAAGTTAAGTAGTGATGAGCAAAATTTTTCTCCAAGTTTCGCTGCTAAAATGACTCCCATACACTCTAATGGGTGAAAAAAAATTGTTGCCCATAGACTTCAATGCCTTTTGGAAAATTTTTGCCGCTTCTCTTCGCTGAAATTTCGCCGGCCCAGGTCAGATTTGTCCATCACCAAGTAATTATATTCATTGAAGTAAGCAATTATATTCACTAGGGATGGGGAAACCCAAAAAAATTGGCAAGTGAATATAACTATTTTCTATAAGTATCTCTGGTTATCTCTCTTGTCTTCACAGGCATATTTGATATACATTTGCATAAAGGAACAACTTAAGATAGTCTTGATGAATATCCTTCTTTGTGTCAAAGCTGCTGGCTTCATCCTTTTGGCAATAATTGGAATCCCGGGCAATGTGTATATTTTGTTCAAGTTTGCCATTATCAAAGTTACAGAAAAGAAGCTCTTGCCAACAAACACAATCCTGATGGTTCTGGCATTCACAAATCTGCTTATTGTTTTTTCCCGCATTTTCCTCCAATTTCTCAATGCTATTGGAGTAGAAAATTTCATGGATGACTCAAAGTGCAAATTCTTTGCCTACACCTATAGAGTGAGCAGAGCAATGTCCATTTGCACCACCAGTTTGCTCAGCTGTTATCAGTGTATCATCATTGCACCACAAACTAGACTCTGGGCATATCTGAAGCAAAAGGTGATGCAGAACGTATTCTTGCTAACTACAACTGTCCTACTAATTAACCTCATAATATACCATAGTACCATTTTGTATGCTATAGTGAGAAGAAATTCTACAACTTCACCATATACACTACATTTAGTTTACTGTGACATGGACTATCTGACATATGAGATTTACATAACAAAGGGGGCAATTTCTGCTTCTAGAGATTTCCTGTTTGTTGGGCGTATGACTGCTGCCAGCATTTATATTGTTTATGTTTTGGTTTGCCATGAAAAATCTATAAAAGGCAAAAGGAGCACAGACCGAGCTCCTGGAAAATCAATTGAATACAAAGCTTCTAGAGCTGTTATTATGTTAGTTTTGCTCTATGTACTTTTGTTTGGATTTGACAACTCCATGTGGATCTATACATTGACACTCTCCAAAGTCACCCCTGATATGAATGATGCCAGGATTGTGCTGGCCTGCTCCTACTCTGCACTGAGTCCTATAGTAATAATTGCCACCAACCCCAAATTACAGCAACTGTTAAAATTTTTAAAGAGGAGAATGTTTTTCTTCTGTTATAGAAGTGCTGAAGAAAAAGACATTCAAGTAAATTATATTGACAAATAGGAGTTATTTGAATTAAGGTTGTACAGTATACTAAACACTATACTTTATTTCACTGAATATTGTGTAAATCTTAGAAAATGGTAAAAGACATTTTTAAACCCAGCGTACCTATGAACATGAATACTGCCAGATTTTTCAGAAAGAAGGGGGCTTCATCTGCTTAGTACACTGTTCTGGGCTTTTATTGCATATATCACACTTTTCTGTACATAAATGTATCACACCAATATGATAAATGGAAGGGCATATTGTTCACCAAGGGCTCTTAAAAAATAACAATAACATACATACAGTTAGGTCCATTGTGTTCAAAAAAAGACTTTAGTTCCTCACATTTTTATGCAATCTTTTTGTTCAACCCACTGATGTAAAGCTGAAAGTCTGCAGTTCAACTGCATCTGAGTTGTTTTAAAATTTATTGTGGTAATGTAAAGAACCAAGATTAGAAAAAAAGTTGTCTCTGTCCAAAGATTTATGGACCTTGTGTACATATATTTGAATAAGTGTTACAGATGCATCTGGTCTGATACGTATGGACTAAATGATCCATAATGATATTGAGATTTATAATTCCAAATTACAAACACATTAGATCAATTTGGATTTGTGGATTCCTATCAATCTTAATAGTCCCAGAAGCCTGCAACCAATCAATATTTATTGAATTATCAATAAAGAATTATAATATTATAATAAAGGGTAAAAGCAGGCATAAATCTATCTTTGCTAGTCTATGCAAAATAATGCATACTAATGTTATGTAGTGTTCTCTGATCTAGACTTAACAAATACAAAAATATCGATAGATATAAGGATATTACTGTTTTTCAGTTTATCACTGGTTTGTGATACTGAAAAACTAAAATACTGAACTAAAATACATCTGAAGCAAAACCCCTATCTTTTTGCAAATTGCAAAAAGGGGAAAGACACCATGTTTTTCATATGTTGCACCCTGCCACATTACCGAGGGCTCCCCACAATTAAGTTCAAGGACATGCAATTTCAAGATTAATACAGTATATTCAGCAGCAATGTATTCATGAAGGGAATGCAATGGGAGAACTATGTTATCCCCATCTTGGACCCAATACACCCCATGCAAGCAGGAAGTGCTGGCAAACGCAAGGTGCAAAGGAGACCTGTTTTTACCACCTTACCAGGCAGGTAGTATTAACAGAACTGCCATGCAACCCTCTGCCCCTATATTCAGCACTTTAGGATACATTTTTATTGCCCCTGAGTAGTAATGGGCGAATCTATCCTGAATCTATCCCTGGCGAATAAATTCGCCCATCACTATCCCTGAGTGCTGGTGTTTAGTGCTGGGTAAATATCCTCATTTATGCTCATATCTAAAGGTGGCCATACACGGGCAGATTTTTTACTTCCAAACGACCGATTCCGATTATTTCGATAACCTATCGGATGGTTGATGGTATACGTACGATCGTCTCGACATTATCGTTCGCAAAATCGATCGGATGAGTTTAAAAATTTTATTCATTCAGTGATAAAATACCTCTTTGCGCATGTCAAGATTGTAGCACAAGCCAACAAACATATACGGAACAGCGAACATATGCGGAAGGACCCTAACATTCACTGCTGAAAGCTTTATTTGTAACTATATGAACTATGTAAAGAAATAAATTGGTGCAGGAATATCACCCTATCATCTCATATGTGAAAGAAGTTTATTATGCCATAGCAAGACATAAATCCATATGTCTGCATGGAGCAGAGAAGGAGAAACTGACTATATACTACAGACAGTGACACAATGCTAGCACCACTCCTCGTTTTTTACACAACGTTCGTCAGTACAAGAAGCTAATGATACGCTTACATCTGTTTATATAATCGTTCTTCGTAGAACGATTATATTGCAGAGCGATAAAAGCATGCCAGTGTATGGTCACCTTTAGGGTGTAATATTGCAACCCCTTAGCACTTGCATCAGGAAAATTTGTAAATTGGCATAAATGTTTGTGTAAGATTAAAGAGTAAATAGCAAATTTATAAAACTTTGCAGTTACCCTTACACATCAATGGAAACCATGCATCAATAACAAGTAACAAGTGTCATTTGCTGGGAGTACAAAGGTATTATGCTAGTAAATTCACTTTCCAACAATGGTTCCATGAGATCCCTGAATTAACAAAGGAATTTGCAATTCCTAACTTACATCATTTATTTCTAGTGACTACCTACTTTTATTGAAACTATTTATATGGAAAACCCCATCAGCTCACAATTAATAGCAATGCTTTATAAATGACTTATTTCCCATATCTATCAATCAAAAAATAAACAAATGGTCAAATGGGAAACTGAACTTCATCAGTCCAATGTGTTGGATGACTGGTCAACATTAGAAGGAATCAGAAAATCAACTAGATGTTGAAACCATAATATAAACTATAGTAAAATATTGCTCAGATGGTGTATGACTCCGCAGGAATTGGCTTACATTCGCACAGTTAATCCCTCAATGCTGGATGATGTGTGAGCAGGTAGGAACTTTTTTTTTTTTCTCAAATACTAGCTTATTTTGCCTACTGCCTTTTTTAGTGGGAAAAAAGTTGCAAGCCAGTGAGAATCTCATTGCCCCATTCATATTCAATGAGGCTGAAAATCTTGAATGTTTTAATAAACTGGGAAAATAAATAAATAAAGTTGTCAGAGAACATTCCCACTGACTTCTATACAACCTTGCCAGCTTTTACTTCATGAGTTTTTTCTGTCGACTTTTCATGGTTTTATTCTTTAATAAATGGCAAGTATTTGAGGTTGCAAAGAATACTTGTACTTGTGTTTTTTCACTGCAATTGTGAAAGAAACTCAAACTAATTTTTTTATGCTGCTTAAACATATTTTCTTGAACTAAGATACAGATTATTGTGGTTGGAAGTTTTTCATTTGCTACAAAAAGAACTAAACTTAACAGAAACACAACCCAATGGTGGTTCTCTTCCAAATATCTCCTACTAACTAAGAGACTGATAAAATGACAATAGCTAAAATGTGGAGTTCAATCTCTGCTCCGTCACTTCTTCTAATCCTTAAAAAGCTGAAAAATGCCATGTTGTATGAAAAAGCTCTTGACACAAAGTTCTCAAGTTCAAGGCAAAAGAGAGGGTTGTGGCCTGAATGAAGAATAGATTTGCATGGAAATTACTAGAATTAATTAATGATATGTTTATCAGACTGTTGAGCTACTCAGTTATAATGTAAGATAAACACATGTCTATATTACTATGTAGATATACAATGAATTGAGTGTGATACTTCAGCTTTGAGCAGGTGGTATCTTCATAGTGACACTTCCACATCCCATTTTCTAAGATGTTCCCCTAAATACACTCCCCCCTTACTCCTCCATAGCCCTCTATTTACTTTTCATGAAATTGTTCTCCTAGTGTTGCAATTTATTCTACTAATTCTGTCCTGTTACAACCATTGTAAAGCTCAATAAGTGTTGAGTTTTCTGTTCTGTTTAGTTTTCTTTAGATCACACTATTACAATAAAATTATGACATTATTTTAGAATTAGTGTAACTACTTGAAGTCAATAGTGCAGATTCAGGTAGCAAAACTTTTTTAGCACTGGTATCTATAGACCTTTTTTCACAGTAACATCACTTTTTAGTTTTTTATATACATAAATTTACATGGTGTACTATGGCATTAAAGTGGGAATGTTGGCACATATTACCCACTTGTTTTTTATACTGTTTTATAACTATGTGAAAAAAATGTTACTTTTCCATTCCCAACTTGCGTGACAAATGGCTGTTCTGTTATATATACTCTAGTCGTAAAACACAGGATCAGGAGTTATTTAGTGAGCAGCCAGAGGCTTCAACGAGGAGACCAGGAGGGTTAGTACCCTGATGTGACAGGGCCGCCAGGTTAGGGACTCAATCGGTTAGGCTCAAGGATAGAGAGATCCTTGTATGGAATGTGGGGCCCCTGAGAGATTCACCTTCAATGGGGAATGTGCACCAAATGCAGGCAATACTACCACTGGGGTGCTGGGAACACTAAACCTGAGAGTTGTAAGCATATATATACTGGATGACTATTTGTTGAAAAGAATTGCTAATCATTTGTGTAACTACAAACAGCAACCACCTAAAAAACATTATAAAGAGACCCACATGTCTGCAAGTTACGGTGTTCTGCAAATAAATCTCTATCCCTGTGTTTGTGTGATTATGGATCAGAGAGAGGTTTCCCAGGGAGGGGTATTACAGTTCAGTCTGTCCTGACCCTGGGTAGAGGCACACAATTTTATAGTGTATGTGCTCTCCCATAAAGCGGAGGCACAGGGCTCCTGTAGCGCCACACACAAGGAAACTAATGCTAGATCTTGTGCAGTAGCAGAAGAGGGCTATATAGATAATATATCTCAGGTCAGACTCTACAAATGTTAATGTTGCAATGAAGTCACTGTGGGTCATGTAGCTATAGGGCAAACAAGCTTCACATAAAAAATTATCAGATCAGACAGTAATGCACCTAGTAGAATGCAGATAAACAAGACAGTAAGTATGCTTTAATATATGTAACAATTTTAAAAACACAAATGTTTGCTTCCCACATCATAATGTCTAAGGAATAGACATGTCCTGTAGAGATAAGGCTGCACAATGTACCAGCATTATATAATCAAAGAAAAGAAGTAACAGGGAGACCCATAGATGCAAAGCTAACCAATGAAGCAAGGAAAAATAATCAGGAAAGCAGAATACATGTACTGTATAGCGACATTGAAAAACTGATATTTTTTTGAAAAGTATTTAGTTATTTTTGTAAGTAAAATGCAACATACAGGAAATGCAACTGCTGGTTATTCCACAGCCTGCAATAGCAGTACCCAGTGGTCTAACTAGAGTTTGTGGGGCCCCCCTGCAGAGGAACTTTCAGATGCCCCCTCGATTTATCTTAGTCAATGGCAATGGCGATATTAAATATAATTTTTTTCTTTTTGAATTAAGAATAACATATAAATGGAATATATGTATATAGGTAAATTAGATGAAAACCACATTAAACAAGGCTGAAAAATTTGATCATTCATATTAATCCCCTGAAGAAACATGAAAATATACATGATCATTATAGAATTAGCCTATTGTCTGTTGGGACTCCATACTAATAGTAGGCCTTTTATCTAGATAACTAGGGTTCAACTTATCCTATCCATGTGCAGTTCTATTTGATATAATTAAAGGGGATCGCTGCCAGAGGGAAAAGGGAGGAAGCAGAAGGGAAAGGAATGAAATGGAACAGCAAAAACAAAGAGAAGGTAGGAGAATACAAAAGAAAAACATAGACAAGCATAAAATAGGGAAGCTGAAGAAGAAATGGAAAATGATAATAATATGGGGCAAGGGAAGAAGGAATAAGCAAAAAAGAAGAGTGAACGCATATAATTAAAGTGGTGGAAGCATGCTGAAAGTAAGAAAGCCAATAAATTGGGCAAAGTATTCATGGAGTATTAGAAAAAAGGAAGAGCAAAAAATGAAAGGTAGAACTAAGCAAAAATTAGAACAGGTGAGTAGGATGTAAAAAGGGGGATAAGTGGGTATGAATAGAAGGAAAGGTGATAATGTGAATTAAGAGAACTAATGACATTCTAGCAGAGGGCTAAAATGGGTGGGCATTGAGACAAAGGGTGAATAATTTGAGAGGACAAAATAGAAAATAATGAAGAAGCAGTGAGCAAATAGAAACAGAAAGCAGGATAGATAACATTTAGAATGGAATAATGAATAGAAGATAAAAGGCAATTACAAGTATATTACCCCCCAGAATTCATAGCAGGATGGCACAGAGCTAATTCCATGTATAATACCCATCAGAATACATAGCAAGATGGCACAGTGGCAAGTATAATAGTTACATAGTTAAATTGGGTTGAAAAAAGACAAAGTCTATCAAGTTCAACCCCTCCAAATGAAAACCCAGCATCCATACACACACCTTTCCATACCTTCACATAAATTATATATACCCATATCAATACTAACTATAGAGTTTAGTATCACAATTTGATATTATGTCTGTCCAAGAAATCATCCAAATTCCATCCCTCTAACCAGTTTAGTTGCACGTCTTTGCACTCACTTATATCCCTCCAGATTTCATAGTAGGATAGCACAGTGGTAATTACATCAGATCCCTCCCATAATTCATAGCAGGATGGCACAGAGGCAATTCCATGTATAATAATACCCCGCAGAATTCATAACAGGATGGCACAGAGTCAATTTCATGTATAATACACCCCAGAATTCATAGTAGGATGGCATAGTGGTGATTGCATGTATAATACCCCCCATAATTTATAATAGGATGGCACAGTGGCAAGTACATGTCAGATACTACCCAGAATTCATAGCAGGATGGCACAGAGGCAATTCCATGTATAATAATACCCCGCAGAATTCATAACAGGATGGCACAGAGTCAATTCCATGTATAATATACACCAGAATTCACAGCAGGATGGCACAGAGGCAATTCAATGTATAATACCCCCAGAATACATAGCAGGATTGCATAGTGGCAAGTATAATATCCCCCAGAATTCATAGTAGGATGGCACAGAGGCAATTACAAGTCAGATACCCTTAGAATTGATATCAGGATGGCACAGAGGAAATTCCATGTATAATACCTTCCAGAATTCATAGCAGGATGGCGCAGAGGCAATTATATGTAAGATACCCCCCAGCATTCATAGTATGATGGCAAAGAGTTAATTCCATATATAACACCCCCCCAGAATACATAGTAGGATGGCACAGGGGTAGTTCACAAACAATACCCACTGAACAGTTGTTTTTATGTACAACAGCCTCAGCAGATTTATAAAAATAAATAAACATTACATTTTCAGAAGTGATGGCAGACAACAAGAAAAGAGTTAAGGCTGGAGTTCTTAAAGGTCTTCTCCTGCCTGAGGTGGGGAGAGAATCTGGAAATCCATAAATTTCTGCAAAGACCAGCATGTAAATTTTTCCTGCGAATCAGTAATGCTAACAACTTTAAATTTTTAACAGCAGAATTTTATCTTTCTCTGCAGGAATTCAGCGAATATTTTAGTAGGTATTATAATAGTGGGATATGTTCTCAACTACAAGACACATTGTATAGTCTAGGGAAAAGAGAAGGGGTTAAAAACTGCACCAGATATTGTATGATGAGGAACAAACAGCAAATATCATATCTATCATCAGTCACAAACCCAGCAGCCAAAAGATGCTTATCATTATCTCTCAATTATTTAAAGGGGAACTCCACAAAAATGCAACTTAAGCTTTTTTGTAAACATAATTTGAAGCAACTTTGCTATATACATCAATTAAAAAATATGCAAACTTTTCATGATTTTTAATGGTTTCTGATAGTCCCTAAGACTACTTTGCTGAGCTGGCTGACTACTGCTACTTTGTTTCAGCAGCCAGCTTTCCTCTGCCTGAATCCTCCAAACCCCACAGTTACCTGCACATGTGATTCCAATAAGGAAAGGAACATCACAGTGCAATGCATTGTGGGTTATGTAGTTCCTGCATGCTGTCTGTAAGCTGTGGAGAAGGTGTTACAATATGTAACATCAGTGTTTAGTCCCTCCTTCCCTGCCAGAATTTCAAATGATGCAGAATGAGAAGAACTGTTAAACAGCTGGATTTCAGCATAGAAAATGGCATTTATTTATACTTTTTGAAGAAACAGGTAACTGTGATGGGTATATTAGGGGTTTCTGTGTTATGTGAGCTTCTTTATCAAATTTTGGTTTGGAACCCAGAGTTTGCGTTTAATTAGAGTTTAACACATGACTGCCTATGAGTAAATGAATGGTAAAAAGTTCTAAAAAAATAAGGTAGCGATGATTGACAAATTCAGGACCCCGGACCCCCTGCACTGTGGGGGCCTTAGTTACACCACTGGCAGTACTAAAAGCTTAAAATGCACAATATTATTCCTGAGTCAAAGTAAATAGTAATA
This sequence comes from Xenopus petersii, assembly GCA_038501925.1. NCBI lineage: Eukaryota > Metazoa > Chordata > Amphibia > Anura > Pipidae > Xenopus > Xenopus petersii. The sequence goes on from CM076674.1 coordinate 142,216,783, forward strand.
TATAAGGGTAAAACAAAACAAACTGAAATATGTGGTACTGTCATTACTGGTCCTGTCTCCTAGGAGCATAGGAGAAAAGTGAAAGAGCATGGATACACAGGGATATTCAATTTTTAAGTGTCCTACACCAAGAAGAAGGTTCTCCATGGTCTTGCTATAATTTTTTTTGCAGCAGAAAATATTTGCTAGCATTTTCTGAGGATACTTATTCCTTCCAGAAATGTATTTATTTAAAATAGCCTTTACCAGATTCTTCCACAGAGAACGCCCAGTAACATTGGTAAATATCTTATTCCAGAACCTGACTGCCTTTGGGCATTCCCACCATATATGAAGAAAGGGTCTGGGTTGACCACAGTTCCTAAAACAAAGTGGTAAAGAGCATGGGTACCATTTTGCTAATTCAGCTGGGACTAATAACAATTGATGGAGCACCTTTTGTGAAATTTATGGAACATTATATTGAATCTCTGAAAATGTCCACTCATGTATTATCATCACAAATGTCTTTCCCTTTAGTGGGGTCAGATGGGTTATGTGGTCACACAAAATTGAGATTTCCATTCTTTGGGAAAGTATTTGAAGGCACATAGGTTAATTTGCTGTAGGATTGGAAAGTTTTTTCCACATCATAGTGACCTTGTGTTTTTATCTAAATACAATATATCATGTTGAGAAATATGGTACATATCTCAGAACTGTTGTAGAGAGACCATAGTATGCAGGTCAGTTAGAGAATATACAGAAGTCAGATTAGTTTGTTCCCACTACTGACAGGCCCCTCTGGAGTTCCCTGGAGGGAAGGCTGGGTTAATTAGAAAACTAGCAACTAGCTTATGTGGAGGACAAAGTTTAAAAGCAGGTCAATCTGCCCTGTATGTAAAGGGAGTGTAAAATTATTGGGTTCAACGCCATGTCCCAGTGACACAAAACGCATTAGGCGAGAGATGTTTGTATAAATATATTTTCTCTATTTTTATCTACCAACTTTTGGTTAGATCTATATGTGGCCTACCAGAGTGTCTTGCACCAACATTTGTTTGTTTACATACAGATTGTCTGCTGCCTTGAGTTGAGGGCCTGGGGCAGGAGCAACTGGGCCATGTGTCTACTTTGGTGAGTTATTCTACAAAGATTTGTTATGTTTTGTACTTAAATGTTTTTGGTTTGGACAAATACACTAAGGGGGCCATTTACTAACAATTGAATTTCAATTTTTTTTTCCCACAAATCTCAAAAAATAAATTGTGGTTTTCACATTTTTTTAAAAGCTCTAAAAGTCCAGATTTATTAAGTATAAAAACCACAAAAACCTCTAATACAAAACTTCGCCAGGTAGTCAAGGTCCTATAGAAGTCAATGGGAGCTTTGTTGATCCTATTGAACCATTTTAAATCAATTTGGACATTTAGAGATTTTATGATTTTTTCGCTAGGAATTGTTTGAAAAACTTGAATTTTTAGATGTATGTGTATTTTTTGGATCGTTCAGCGAAATTTTCCGTTTGTACATTTTTTTTTATCCAGGTCTTTTAATAAATGTCATGACATCTATAGCTATAGAGAATGTGAGTGAAGCCGTGGTTTCAAAAACCTCTAAAACCACTAAAATTCGATTGGACTGCTATGAAATATTTTAAATTACTTACTTTAATAGGTATGCAAAGACTACAAGATCTTCTAGGATAAACTTTAGGGGTCCATTTATTAAACCTCAATTTTTTATGGTCGAAGTTTTTAGGGAAAAAAGTAAAATTTTTCATGGGAAAAAAAACTACAAATTTTAGATATTTATCATAACCCAAAGCTGCTAAAAATCCAAATCCGAAAATATGCCATCTCAAACCTGTCATTTAGAAGGTCAATGGCAAATGTCACTGAAGGTCAATGGCAAATGTCCCTGAAGTTGTTTCTTGACATCGTGATCTGTACTCGATAATCCAAACAATTTGGGGGTTTTGTCTGATAATCCAAAAAATTGAGTTTTTGCAGCCAAAACTCAAAAAAAGAGTTTTCTGACTGACAATCATATTAATCAAATTGGCGCTCGATTTTGTTGTAACTTTTTTTGTCGCTAAGATTTTTTCAAGAAAAATGCTTGATGAGTTAAAATCGTGGAAGTGGGTTTGGTCAGATTTGTTTTCATAAAACAATAAGATTAATTCTAGTTTTAGTAAATGTGCCCCTTAGGAAAGTGTCTGTGACACACATGCTTAGTGGGCTCTGAGCAGCTGTTGAGAAGCTAAGCTTAGGGGTTGTCGCAAGTTTTCAAGCGGAGCATGAGGTTGGCCTGTAATATAAGCTAATGCTACAGGGCTGATAATTTGATTCTGATGCTAATTGCCCTGGTTTATGAGCTGACAAGTAGTAATTATCTGTATTAATTACTAATCAGACTTATACTGTGACATTTAGAGGCCCATTTTTAAAGTCCGAATTTATCTCAATATTATCTGAAAAAACTCTGACCAAATCCGTACCATTTTTTTCTCCGTGTTTATCAATACACTATCCTGAAAATTTTGTTTTCGGGAAAAAATCAGAGAACTTCGGATTATTGCACGAAACCCGGCCAGCACAGATAAAAAATTCTTTGGGATTTCTCCCATTGACTTATATGCAGCCTCAGCAGGTCTGAGATGCCTGATTTTCGGATTCAGACTTTTTCTTTTCCCATCCTTAAAGGGGAAGGAAACCTAGTAGGCGCAAACCCCCCACCCCCCTCCCATTTGTTGCCCACCCTCCCTCCTCTCCCCTGGCCTACCCGTCCCACTGGGCAAATGCCCCTAACTTGTTACTTACCCTTCTGCGCACGTCCAGTCCAGGGAGTTCACAGACGACATCTTCTTCCACACGATCTTCTTCTTGAACGGCGCATGCGCAGTAGTATCATTTCGCCGGTATGATCTACTGCGCATGCACGTGACTTTTGGCGCATGCGCAGTAGATCCGTACCGGCGAAATGATCCTACTGTGCATGCGCCAAAACGCCGTTCACAGCAGGAAGAAGATCCCGTGGAAGAAGATGTCATCTGTGAACTCCACATTTAATTATAACCCCTAATACATACTTCCATCATTTAGGGGCACATTTACTAAAACTCAAATTAATCACATTGTTTTATGAAAACAAATCTGACCAAACCAAACATGACCTTGACAGGTTTGAGATGGAGTATTTTCGGATTTGGATTTTTAGCAGCTTTTAGGTATGATAAATCTCAAAAAGTTAAAAAAAAAAAAAAGAGTTTTCCCCCTAAACACCTCAACCAGAAAAAAATCTAGGTTTAATACATGGGCCCCATATTGTCAAAATTTTTGATCTAAATAAAGCTACATAGAGGGAGTGTTGTCAACTTTTGCCCAATGATTTAAATTGATAACTCTGCAAATATTAGCTGTTACTTGTCAACTAGAAATAAAGACTAATTGATTCTTATGTATCAGAGTGCCTAAAATGTATTTAACCTAGAAGACAACAGTTTATCTAATAATTATATATCCAAATACAATCAATAGAAACAGACTTGAGTATGTTCTCTATAGGTATTCTGTGCTATAAACATTTCCCAAACAAATTTGCAGTTACTGTACCTTGCATAACTTTGCATCATTGAACAAAAAAGTAATAAAAAAGTTGAGAGGTTAGTGAACGATCTTTGGTTATAATTTGAGTAAAAGGGGATTGCCATAATTTAATAGGAAAACTGACATTTTACTTTTGATCCTCATTCTTTAATTTGCAAGTAAACTGAAAGGAATTTACTTCCAGACTCATATGTGTTCAGTCACATATTCTTATAATAGATTAAAAAAGATTATTATACATCACATTACTAGTGATGGGCGAATTTGCGCCGTTTCGCTTCGCCGAAAAATTTGCGAATTTCGCGCGAAATTCACGAAACGGCGAAAATTTCGCGAAACGGCGCCGGCGTCTCGTTTTCGACGCCGGTGCACGTTTTTTCGACGCCGGCGCCCGTTTTTGACGCCGGCACCCGTTTTTGACGCTGGCGTCCATTTTTTCGAAAAAAAAATTTTTGACGCCGGCGAATTTTTGACGCGAATTTTCGCAGGAGTTTCGCGAATTTATTCGCTGGTGGCGAATCGCACAAATTCGACGCGAATTCGCGCCTGGCGAATAAATTCGCCCATCACTACACATTACAGATTGCTAGGGTGAATTAATTAATCCCTAATGGGATTAGGTAATAAAAATAACAAAACAAATTGGCAATATACATCACACTAAATATTGTTAGTGTGAATTAATTAATCCCTAATGGGATTAGGTAATAAGAAATAACCCATAAATACAGGGGAAATGAGAGAGCAATATTATCTTGCCAGGGCGACTGAATACAGTAGGTATGTTTCACGTGGCAAGCTTTCTATAAAGATATTCAGTCACTTAAATTTTTTACATTATTAAATAATAAATTTAAGGACAAGAAACCCAAAGGACCGCATAAGTACTATTACAACATACTTTTTGGGGGAGTTCTCTTAAAATCACTTGCCTTGCTTCTGTTCTACGTCCCTTGCAGAATGCTAACAACTGTCTAGCAGGTAAAACTTTGTAGGAGAGAGCCAGAAAAACCTACAGTGTTTTGCTACTTTCCACAACATACTTTAAGGACAAGAAAAATCACATCCATTGTGGGGTCCCTGGCTGCTGCTTGTCTTCACTGGAAAACACACTAACCCAAGTTTGGTGAATTATATGAACTCCTGCACTCATCTTTAAACCATTTCCCAGGGTTCCCTTGTAAAGAAAACTGATTGCTGGTTGTCTATTTCATGTTCATAAGCATCTGATGCAAGTTTTCATACAGGTACCACATAAGAAATTCTTGATGAATATCCTTCTTTACATCAAAGCTGTTGGTTTCTTTCTTTTAGCAGTAATTGGAATTCCAGGCAATGTGTATATTTTGTTCAAGTTTGCCATTATCAAAATTACAGAAAAGAAGCTCTTGCCAACCAACTCTATCCTGATGGTTCTGGCATTCATGAATCTGCTTATTGTTTTTTCCCGCATTATCCTCCAATTTCTCAATGCCATTGGAATAGAAAACTTCATGGATGACTCAAAGTGCAAATTCTTTGTCTACACCTATAGAGTGAGCAGAGCAATGTCCATTTGCACCACCAGTTTGCTCAGCTGTTATCAGTGTATCATCATTGCTCCACAAACAAGACTCTGGGCATATCTGAAGCAAATTGCGATGCAGAATGTATTGCTAATAACTACAGCCATCTTACTGGCCAACCTCATACTCTACCCAGGTAGCATTTTGTATGCTATAGTGAAAAAAAATTCTACAACTTCACCATATACACTGCATTTAGTTTACTGTGACATGGACTATCTGACTTACGAGGCATACATAATTAATGGGGTAATGTTTGCCTGTAGGGATTTCCTGTTTGTTGGGCTTATGACTGCTGCAAGTATTTATATTGTTTTTGTTTTGCTTTGCCATGAAAAATCTATAAAAGGCAAAAGGAGCACAGACCGAGCTCCTGGAAAATCAGTTGAATACAAAGCTTCTAGAGCTGTTATTATGTTAGTTTTGCTCTATGTACTTTTGTTTGGATTTGACAACTCCATGTGGATCTATACACTGACGCTCTCCAATGTGACCCCTGATATGAATGATGCCAGGATTGTGCTGGCCTGCTCCTACTCTGCATTGAGCCCTATAGTTATAATTGCCACCAATCCCAAATTGCAGCAATTGCTAAATTTTTTAAAGAGGAGGAAGTTTTTCTATTGTGATAGCAAGGCTGAAGAAAGAGACAATGAAATAAACTGTATTGGCATATAAAATTTCTTTGGATTGAGGCAGTACATTTGAATGCAAATACTGTATTGTGGATTATAAATACTAGACTGAAAAAAATAATCATTACCCATGATGTTATCTAATTTTATGCATTTGCAAAAGTGTTGTTATGTTGGCTATATCATGAATCCTGAAGGTTTGGATGACAGAACAGGCCTACCATATAAGTGAAATAAAACATTCAGCCCATATAGAATAATTGAATCAGCCCTATGTGCACACACAATATTATTTAAGACAAACACGGTATAGAATATAGTATTCAAAATGACACATTTACTAACACTGTCTCCTCAGTCTTTAAAGAAGCTGCATTGATTTATTAAAAACCTATTTTGGCATAATGTATATTATAAGAATAGATAGGGAGTCAATTATTATTATGTAGAGTTCTATTTAAATCCGTTGACTAAACACCCCCCAAGAAGAAAAAGACCATGACCTATGGACTGCTGCTGTGTTTTTGTGCTGAAATCTGCTCAGTGTAAAAGGCACACAGTCCAATACCATGCCTGTCAGTTCAGATACACAAAGGAGTGAATGGGAACATATTGGCTTCTCTCCCCCTGTAGAAAGAACCCAAGCTGAGAAATGCTAAGGCACAGCTCCACAAGTGCCAGACTTTATAGGGTGGTATAGAAAACTCAAAAGTAAAATAAATATCCATAGGACATTCGCCTCCCCCTTACTGGCCCCTATCCGACACACTGTTTTGTTTATTATCCAGGTATGAAAGTTGTGGAGAGAATGGATGGTGGGCACAGGGTTCAAAGGAGCCCTGCCTATGCCAGGTCCTCTGCTTATGGTAAGGACTGGGCTGGCTTTTGACTGTCAGTAGTGATGGGCGAATTTGGGGTGTTTTGCTTAGCCGAAAAATTCGCGAATTTCCAGCGAAATTTGTGAAACGCCGGAACATTCACAAAATGGCGCCAGCGTCAAAAACGGACAAACAAATTTTTGCAGCTGTTTTGCTAATTTATTCGCTGGTGGCGAATCGCTGGAATTCACTGCTAATTTGCGCCTGCCGAACAACTTCATCCATCACTAACTGTCAGCATTGCACTTGTGTGGGGGGGTAATGGGTATTACTAAATAACCCTAATCTGCAAACTTTAGGCACTTTAGGCATATCACAAGATTCTTATTGCTTTTAATTACAAATTGAAAGGGGAAATAATCCTAAATAACTGAAGGCAAAGCATTAAAACATAGCTTTGTTTACAACCAAATTGTTATTAATTGTGGTATTTAGAGTGGTGATAGAATTTATGGGGAACATTTATAAAAGATATATAAAATAATACAAAAATGTATTTTTTGTTTTGTTACTGTATACCAAAATAATTTATGATGCCACAAATTTAACACTAGTATTTACAAATCTTCTTTTTCATAGCAACATCTTTTATTAGGTCTGGAATTTGCACTCAGCTACACAAGCACACAAATAATTAAATACATAGTTTCATACAGAGATTTATTTTGCATAGTGTATCATGGCAATGTTCAAACTGGGCTCCCGCAGGTAATCAGCTGCCAGTCTACAATAGATAGTAAATAGTAAAATTCTAGTATTAGGATAACTCCATCTTTCATAGAGTACATTTTACACAAATTATATATTTTTAATGTCATTGTTTTATGAAAGCAAATCTGACCAAACTCAACCAAACATGACCTTGACGGGTTTGAGATGGATTATTTTTGGATTTGGATTTTTAGCAGCTTTCAGGTTTAATAACCTGACTTTTTTTAGACTTTTTTTCCATGAAAAATCAAAGTTTAATAAACGGGCCTCATAGCTAAGGAAAGCTGCGAGGGAGTTTTGTCAATTTTTTCCCAATTAATTAAATTGAGAACTCTGCAAATATTATCTGTTACTTGTCACCTTGAAATAAAGACTCATTGATCCTTATGTTTCAGAGTGCCTACAAATTTATTTAACCTAGAAGACAACTTTTTATCATTATATATCCAAATACATACATCAATAGAGACACTTTCAGTCTACTGTGGTGCCTGGGGGCAACCAGGAAACCTAATTTCAAGGGCCCACCCAGCACAAAATAGCGCCCACAAATAAATGTCAAAATTAACATTTTTATAAAAAAAAAAAAAAAAAAAGAAACTGGAATGGCCGTAACAATATTAAATTAAAATATCTTGTTCAACACTCCAGTTTGGAATTTCAGTGCTGATCTGGTTTCTAGGGTCTAAATTATCCTAGCGACCAGACAGTGGTCAGAAGAAGAAGGCAAATTATTTGAAAAATATACAAAATAAAAAATTAAGACCAATTGAAAAGTTGCTAAAAATTTGGCAACACTTTATTAAAGTTCAATGGAACCATTGTGCTTGGATGTCTGTGACTGTACTCTCATGGGTTTAAATGCCAGGGAAGTCCCTACTACTCAGTTGAACTGAAGCAGCCACTAAAAGTTCAGTTGCCGTTGACTTAAGGAAGAACTAAACCCTAAATATGAATATGTCTAAAAATGCAATATTTTATTTACTGAATGTACTGAACCAGCCTAAAGTTTCAGCTTCTCAATAGCAGCAATGATCCAGGACTTCAAACTTGTCACAGGGGTCACCATCTTGGAAAGTGTCTGTGACACTCACATGCTCAGTGGGTTCTGAGCAGCTGTTGAGAAGCTAAACTTAGGGGTCGGAACAAATTATCAAGCAGAAAATGAGGTTGGCCTGTAATAAGCTGATGCTACAAGGCTGATTATTTAATTCTGATGCTAATTGTATTGGTTTCTGTGTTGACATTTAGTCATTATCTGTATTAATTACTAATCAGCCTTATATTGTGTCATTTCTATTCTATATATTCATTATATTTTGAGTTGCTCCCTAACTGTGACAGCAGCACAGAGCTTGTGCAGTGAGTTAGCAGAAAAGAAGATGAGGAGCTACTGGGGCATCTTTGGAGACACAGATCTTCCTTGCTAAAGGGCTGTGGTTGCCTTTAGCTGGTACAGAAGCCCAAAACATAATGTACAACATTTCTAGCTACTTCTTTAGTTACATTTTAGTTCTCCTTTAATTCTACTAGATACTGGCACATCCAACAACACACCTGTGTGGCCCAAAAGCATTTCATGACAGACACAGCATGGCCCATTCGTATTTCATGACAGAAACGGCTGGTGTGAGCAGTAGTAGCTCTGGAAGCAGAGTTGAGGTAGGGGTTGTATATGATCCAAAATTATATTATACAGCAACATTCCAGCATTTGCAGCACATAATGTAGTCAAAGGTACTCGATTCAGGGACAACAAAACAGGGAGAGGCAGTGACACTTGCACTTTAAGAATAGTGAGAGGCAGTGGGTTCTGGCATCCTAGACAATTTATACACAGTCGGGCATTGAAAAATGCTGGTTAGGATGCACACAAAGTAAATGCATTACAAATTGAATTTATAATCCTCCCAGAACATTTGGTAGACTAAAAGCCATGAAAGTGTTATGTATCAATCCCCCAGAAAAGAAAATAGGATAAACACAAAGCTCCATTCACCAAACACAAGGCAGGATATTTGCAAGTCCAACACAAACTGCAGCAGAGGCCCACAACCAAAAACAGTATAAATGTAAATGCTCACTTTACTCACGTACTCCCATTTTATTATTTTGCCTTCCCCTCACTATCCATTTGCATTTTTCTTCTTGCCATATTTCTGCTCTTCATTTTTTCCTCTCTTCCTGTGATTACCCACCTTACCACCCTCTGCTCTTCTCTCCTCCATGTTCTTGTGCCCTCTACTTTGATTTTCTCTCCCTTTCTGTACAAACTCTCTACCTGTTTAATCTCTGTTCCTTTGTTCCTTTTCTCTTCATCAATAATATCTCCTTAGCACTTTTTTATATTGCTCATCTTGCCCACTTTTGTTTTTTTCCTGAGTGATGCCCTGCCCCCCATGTCCTGTGATAGAAAATGTCACTACAGCTGAGATTGTGTGCTAAGCCAAATGCATGGTTAAACAGTGTGCCTGGATATTAAAGTTGGAATTTACACCTCCCACACAACTCAGCCCAGTACACATTCCCAGCTGTGGTGAAGTTTGCTATTACAGGGCACCAAAGCAAGCGGCCAATCACTCAGAAATATCTAATGTGCATCAAGCTTTTCCCACCGCCTCCTCTTTAATATCTTTGTATTGTGAAGAAATCCTTATCTTTCTTTCCCACTGTTAGTAACAATGACTTTACAGGACGTGACGGGAGTGCAAGAAGGTGTCAGGTGGAAGTTGTGGTTGTCAGCTGTTCCACTTCAACCAGTGAGGCTGGGGCTCACCGGGTTTTTTCCCGGGGCCCGGCAGGCCAGTCTGACTGTGGGCTTGAGCTCTATAGCTATTCAGTGCTATTAACATTTCCCGAACAAATTTGCAATTACCTTGCATAACATCATTGCACAAACCTTGCTGCATGTAAATGTAGGGATGTGTAAAATAGCCACCCCTAGTATTTTGTGCAGGCAGTCCCTCCATGTTATGGACACCTAACTGGGTCCTAAAATACAGTTGGGAGGGGTACTGTTTGCTCTTTCTGCTCTAAGCTAGGCCCCTGCTGCTTCTCACAGTGACCAGCAGGTGGCATTGTGCTGGGATATAAAATGCTCTGAAGCTATGCTTTCAGTGTCCATTTTGTGTTAGCTCTGACCTGAACAGCCAGGCAGAGCTCTGTGGAACCTAGACAGGTCAGGTCTAGTAAGAATAGGCTACTCACCATTATAGGTCACTCTAGGAGTGACAGACAGACAGGTTATTTAGCTGAGCAGCTCAAGGCTCCGACGAGGAGAGTCAGAGGGATTAGGATCCCGGGTACTAATAGCCCAGAAGTAGGGACTAAGTGTATAGGAACAGGGTAGATAGATTCCCTTCAGGTTCCACTTAGGGAAAAGGCTGAAAACTGGGTGTACCTTTATTGCTGCTGAGCTGGTCCTCTTGCCTGTGGGGACAATTACTGACCATATGGTGCTGTGAGTATTGCCTATTCAATGTGATGCTAAATCCTGTCATGCTCTATTGTATACTCCACTGAGGATTGTGTATGTTCAATAAACCAGTTCATGTTTAAGTTATAAGAACCACTGGCGCCCAATTATTATACCCTGAATCCAGTTACAGTTGCTCTACATGCTGCCTCCACACCTTTGCGAGGGCTCACTCCCTAAGATTACAGGTCTCATCCGTTGCACATTTAGTGGGAGTGGAGCTCAATAGTGGTGTAATAACACACAATTTACTATAGCGCTACATAAATAATAAAAAACTAGTAAAAAAGTAATACTTTTGGTGCAAAGGCTTTGTAATATTTACTAGCCAGACCATCAGGGCCTTAGGACTTTCAATTTGAGATACTTTATCAACTGCTGAATCTCTTGAAATTCCATGGGATTATATAATATTGCTACATATTGGGGAGAAATAGATGGTAAGAAACCGTTCAAGATCTATCTGTTAATTGCATAAAGTCTAAATGTAAGAAGCAAACTCTTTGACTCATTAGTCTGGGTTTGAGATCAGTGAACACTCTTTGGTTCTAATTTGAGTAAAAAGGGATTGTTATAATTTATTAGGAAAACTGACATTTTACTGTTGATCCTCATTCTTTAATTTGCAAGTAAACTAAAAGGAATTTTTATCCAGACTCATATGTGTTCAGTCATATATTCTTGTAATAGATTAAAAAGTTTGTCAGTATACATCACATTGCAGATTGTTAGTGTGAATTAATTAATTCCTAATGGGATTAGGTAATAAAAATGTAAAAAACAATTGTCAATATATATCACATTACAGATATTTAGTGTGAATTAAGTAATCCCTAATGGGATTAGGTAATAAAAAATAACCCATAAATACAGGAGAAATGCCAGAGCAATATGGAATGATCTTGCCAGGGCGACTGGATACAGTAGGTATGTTTTATTCATCTATATTCATCAGATATTCAGCCAGTTTAATTTTTTTGATTATTAAATAATACATTTACATACAAGTAACCCAAAGGACCACATAAATACTATTACAACATACCTTTTGGGGAACTTCTCTTTCAATCACTCGCCTCACTTCTGTTCTACTTCCCTTGCAGAATGCTAACAACTGTTTGGCAGATAGGACTTTGCATGAGAGAGTCAGAAAAATCCAGTGTTTTGGTACTTTCCACAACATACTTTAAGGACAAGAAAATCATATCCATTGTGGGAGCTGCTGCTAGTCTTCACTAAAAAAACATACTAACCCAAGTTTAGTGAATTATGTGAACTCCTGCACTGTCATGTTTGACCCATTTCCAAGGGTTTCCTTTGAAAGAAAACTGATTGCTGGTTGTCTATCTCATGCTCATAAGCATATCTGAAACAAGTTTTCATACAGGTACCACATAAGAAATTCTTGATGAATATCCTTCTTTACTTCAAAGCTGTTGGTTTCTTTCTTTTGGCAGTGATTGGAATTCCAGGCAATGTGTATATTTTGTTCAAGTTTGCCATTATCAAAATTACAGAAAAGAAGCTCTTGCCAACCAACTCTATCCTGATGGTTCTGGCATTCATGAATCTGCTTATTGTTTTTTCCCGCATTATCCTCCAATTTCTCAATGCCATTGGAATAGAAAACTTCATGGATGACTCAAAGTGTAAATTCTTTATCTACACCTATAGAGTGAGCAGAGCAATGTCCATTTGCACCACCAGTTTGCTCAGCTGTTATCAGTGTATCATCATTGCTCCACAAACTAGACTCTGGGCATATCTGAAGCAAATTGCGATGCAGAATGTATTGCTAATAACTACAGCCATCTTACTGGCCAACCTCATACTCTACCCAGGTAGCATTTTGTATGCTATAGTGAAAAAAAATTCTACAACTTCACCATATACACGGCATTTAGTTTACTGTGACATGGACTATCTGACTTACGAGGCATACATAATTAATGGGGTAATGTTTGCCTGTAGGGATTTCCTGTTTGTTGGGCTTATGACTGCTGCAAGTATTTATATTGTTTTTGTTTTGCTTTGCCATGAAAAATCTATAAAAGGCAAAAGGAGCACAGACCGAGCTCCTGGAAAATCAGTTGAATACAAAGCTTCTAGAGCTGTTATTATGTTAGTTTTGCTCTATGTACTTTTGTTTGGATTTGACAACTCCATGTGGATCTATACACTGACGCTCTCCAATGTGACCCCTGATATGAATGATGCCAGGATTGTGCTGGCCTGCTCCTACTCTGCATTGAGCCCTATAGTTATAATTGCCACCAATCCCAAATTGCAGCAATTGCTAAATTTTTTAAAGAGGAGGAAGTTTTTCTATTGTGATAGCAAGGCTGAAGAAAGAGACAATGAAATAAACTGTATTGGCATATAAAAGTTCTTTGGATTGAGGCAGTACATTTGAATGCAAATACTGTATTGTGGATTATAAATACTAGACTGAAAAAAATAATCATTACCCATGATGTTATCTAATTTTATGCATTTGCAAAAGTGTTGTTATGTTGGCTATATCATGAATCCTGAAGGTTTGGATGACAGAACAGGCCTACCATATAAGTGAAATAAAACATTCAGCCCATATAGATTAATTGAATCAGCACTATGTGCACACACAATATTATTTAAGACAAACACGGTATAGAATATAGTATTCAAAATGACACATTTACTAACACTGTCTCCTCAGTCTTTAAAGAAGCTGCATTGATTTATTAAAAACCTATTTTGGCATAATGTATATTATAAGAATAGATAGGGAGTCAATTATTATTATGTAGAGTTCTATTTAAATCCGTTGACTAAACACCCCCCAAGAAGAAAAAGACCATGACCTATGGACTGCTGCTGTGTTTTTGTGCTGAAATCTGCTCAGTGTAAAAGGCACACAGTCCAATACCATGCCTGTCAGTTCAGATACACAAAGGAGTGAATGGGAACATATTGGCTTCTCTCCCCCTGTAGAAAGAACCCAGGCTGAGAAATGCTAAGGCACAGCTCCACAAGTGCCAGACTTTATAGGGTGGTATAGAAAACTCAAAAGTAAAATAAATATCCATAGGACATTCGCCTCCCCCTTACTGGCCCCTATCCGACACACTGTTTTGTTTATTATCCAGGTATGAAAGTTGTGGAGAGAATGGATGGTGGGCACAGGGTTCAAAGGAGCCCTGCCTATGCCAGGTCCTCTGCTTATGGTAAGGACTGGGCTGGCTTTTGACTGTCAGTAGTGATGGGCGAATTTGGGGTGTTTTGCTTAGCCGAAAAATTCGCGAATTTCCAGCGAAATTTGTGAAACGCCGGAACATTCACAAAATGGCGCCAGCGTCAAAAACGGACAAACAAATTTTTGCAGCTGTTTTGCTAATTTATTCGCTGGTGGCGAATCGCTGGAATTCACTGCTAATTTGCGCCTGCCGAACAACTTCATCCATCACTAACTGTCAGCATTGCACTTGTGTGGGGGGTAATGGGTATTACTAAATAACTCTAATCTGCAAACTTTAGGCACTTTAGGCATATCACAAGATTCTTATTGCTTTTAATTACAAATTGAAAGGGGAAATAATCCTAAATAACTGAAGGCAAAGCATTAAAACATAGCTTTGTTTACAAGCAAAATGTTATTAATTGTGGTATTTAGAGTGGTGATAGAATTTATGGGGAACATTTATAAAAGATATATAAAATAATACAAAAATGTATTTTTTGTTTTGTTACTGTATACCAAAATAATTTATGATGCCACAAATTTAACACTAGTATTTACAAATCTTCTTTTTCATAGCAACATCTTTTATTAGGTCTGGAATTTGCACTCAGCTACACAAGCACACAAATAATTAAATACATAGTTTCATACAGAGATTTATTTTGCATAGTGTATCATGGCAATGTTCAAACTGGGCTCCCACAGGTAATCAGCTGCCAGTCTACAATAGATAGTAAATAGTAAAATTCTAGTATTAGGATAACTCCATCTTTCATAGAGTCCATTTTACACAAATTATATATTTTTAATGTCATTGTTTTATGAAAACAAATCCGACCAAACTCAACCAAACATGACCTTGACGGGTTTGAGATGGATTATTTTTGGATTTGGATTTTTAGCAGCTTTCAGGTTTAATAAATCTCTAAAAATTAGACTTTTTTTCCATGAAAAATCAAAGTTTAATAAACGGGCCTCATAGCTAAGGAAAGCTGCGAGGGAGTTTTGTCAATTTTTTCCCAATTAATTAAATTGAGAACTCTGCAAATATTATCTGTTACTTGTCACCTTGAAATAAAGACTCATTGATCCTTATGTTTCAGAGTGCCTACAAATTTATTTAACCTAGAAGACAACTTTTTATCATTATATATCCAAATACATACATCAATAGAGACACTTTCAGTCTACTGTGGTGCCTGGGGCCAACCAGGAAACCTAATTTCAAGGGCCCACCCAGCACAAAATAGCGCCCACAAATAAATGTCAAAATTAACATTTTTATAAAAAAAAAAAAAAAGAAAAGAAACTGGAATGGCCGTAACAATATTAAATTAAAATATCTTGTTCAACACTCCAGTTTGGAATTTCAGTGCTGATCTGGTTTCTAGGGTCTAAATTATCCTAGCGACCAGACAGTGGTCAGAAGAAGAAGGCAAATTATTTGAAAAATATACAAAATAAAAAATTAAGACCAATTGAAAAGTTGCTAAGAATTTGGCAACACTTTATTAAAGTTCAATGGAACCATTGTGCTTGGATGTCTGTGACTGTACTCTCATGGGTTTAAATGCCAGGGAAGTCCCTACTACTCAGTTGAACTGAAGCAGCCACTAAAAGTTCAGTTGCCGTTGACTTAAGGAAGGACTAAACCCTAAATATGAATATGTCTAAAAATGCAATATTTTATATACTGAATGTACTGAACCAGCCTAAAGTTTCAGCTTCTCAATAGCAGCAATGATCCAGAACTTCAAACTTGTCACAGGGGTCACCATCTTGGAAAGTGTCTGTGACACTCACATGCTCAGTGGGTTCTGAGCAGCTGTTGAGAAGCTAAACTCAGGGGTCGGAACAAATTATCAAGCAGAAAATGAGGTTGGCCTGTAATAAGCTGATGCTACAAGGCTGATTATTTAATTCTGATGCTAATTGTATTGGTTTCTGTGTTGACATTTAGTCATTATCTGTATTAATTACTAATCAGCCTTATATTGTGTCATTTCTATTCTATATATTCATTATATTTTGAGTTGCTCCCTAACTGTGACAGCAGCACAGAGCTTGTGCAGTGAGTCAGCAGAAAAGAAGATGAGGAGCTACTGGGGCATCTTTGGAGACACAGATCTTCCTTGCTAAAGGGCTGTGGTTGCCTTTAGCTGTTACAGAAGCCCAAAACATAATGTACAACATTTCTAGCTACTTCTTTAGTTACATTTTAGTTCTCCTTTAATTCTACTAGATACTGGCACATCCAACAACACACCTGTGTGGCCCAAAAGCATTTCATGACAGACACAGCATGGCCCATTCGTATTTCATGACAGAAACGGCTGGTGTGAGCAGTAGTAGCTCTGGAAGCAGAGTTGAGGTAGGGGTTGTACTGTATATGATCCAAAATTATATTATACAGCAACATTCCAGCATTTGCAGCACATAATGTAGTCAAAGGTACTCGATTCAGGGACAACAAAACAGGGAGAGGCAGTGACACTTGCACTTTAAGAATAGTGAGAGGCAGTGGGTTCTGGCACCCTAGACAATTTATACACAGTCGGGCATTGAAAAATGCTGGTTAGGATGCACACAAAGTAAATGCATAACAAATTGAATTTATAATCCTCCCAGAACATTTGGTAGACTAAAAGCCATGAAAGTGTTATGTATAGGGATGTAGCGAACTGTTCGCCGGCGAACTAGTTCGCGCGAACTTCGACTGTTCGCGTCCGCCGAATGTTCGCGAACGTCGCACGACGTTCGCCAATTGGTGTTCGCGTTCGATTCGAAGTAAAATTTCGTTCGACCATTCGACCGTTCGATCGCTAAAATCGAACGATTTCCATTCGTTCGAACGATTATAAGCATTCGATTGAATTAAAATCATTCGATCGAATAGCTTCGATCGTTCGATTCGAACGAAAATCCTTCGATCGTACGAATAAAATCCTTCGATCTTATCGAGCGTTCGAAGTTCGCGAACTGTTCGCGAACTGTTCGCTTTTTTGCCGGTGTTCGCGAACGGCGTTCGCGAACACATTAACGGCAGTTCGCTACATCCCTAGTTATGTATCAATCCCCCAGAAAAGAAAATAGGATAAACACAGAGCTCCATTCACCAAACACAAGGCAGGATATTTGCAAGTCCAACACAAACTGCAGCAGAGGCCCACAACCAAAAACAGTATAGATGTAAATGCTCACTTTACTCACGTACTCCCATTTTATTATTTTGCCTTCCCCTCACTATCCATTTGCATTTTTCTTCTTGCCATATTTCTGCTCTTCATATTTTCCTCTCTTCCTGTGATTACCCACCTTACCACCCTCTGCTCTTCTCTCCTCCATGTTCTTGTGCCCTCTACTTTGATTTTCTCTCCCTTTCTGTACAAACTCTCTACCTGTTTAATCTCTGTTCCTTTGTTCCTTTTCTCTTCATCAATAATATCTCCTTAGCACTTTTTTATATTGCTCATCTTGCCCACTTTTGTTTTTTTCCTGAGTGATGCCCTGCCCCCCATGTCCTGTGATAGAAAATAGCACACAATCTCAGCTGTAGTGACAAGCCAAATGCATGGTTAAACAGTGTGCCTGGATATTAAAGTTGGAATTTACACCTCCCACACAACTCAGCCCAGTACACATTCCCAGCTGTGGTGAAGTTTGCTATTACAGGGCACCAAAGCAAGCGGCCAATCACTCAGAAATATCTAATGTGCATCAAGCTTTTCCCACCGCCTCCTCTTTAATATCTTTGTATTGTGAAGAAATCCTTATCTTTCTTTCCCACTGTTAGTAACAATGACTTTACAGGACGTGACGGGAGTGCAAGAAGGTGTCAGGTGGAAGTTGTGGTTGTCAGCTGTTCCACTTCAACCAGTGAGGCTGGGGCTCACCGGGTTTTTTCCTGGGGCCCGGCAGGCCAGTCTGACTGTGGGCTTGAGCTCTATAGCTATTCAGTGCTATTAACATTTCCCGAACAAATTTGCAATTACCTTGCATAACATCATTGCACAAACCTTGCTGCATGTAAATGTAGGGATGTGTAAAATAGCCACCCCTAGTATTTTGTGCAGGCAATCCCTCCATGTTATGGACACCTAACTGGGTCCTAAAATACAGTTGGGAGGGGTACTGTTTGCTCTTTCTGCTCTAAGCTAGGCCCCTGCTGCTTCTCACAGTGACCAGCAGGTGGCATTGTGCTGGGATATAAAATGCTCTGAAGCTATGCTTTCAGTGTCCATTTTGTGTTAGCTCTGACCTGAACAGCCAGGCAGAGCTCTGTGGAACCTAGACAGGTCAGGTCTAGTAAGAATAGGCTACTCACCATTATAGGTCACTCTAGGAGTGACAGACAGACAGGTTATTTAGCTGAGCAGCTCAAGGCTCCAACGAGGAGAGTCAGAGGGATTAGCATCCCGGGTACTAATAGCCCAGAAGTAGGGACTAAGTGTATAGGAACAGGGTAGATAGATTCCCTTCAGGTTCCACTTAGGGAAAAGGCTGAAAACTGGGTGTACCTTTATTGCTGCTGAGCTGGTCCTCTTGCCTGTGGGGACAATTACTGACCATATGGTGCTGTGAGTATTGCCTATTCAATGTGATGCTAAATCCTGTCATGCTCTATTGTATACTCCACTGAGGATTGTGTATGTTCAATAAACCAGTTCATGTTTAAGTTATAAGAACCACTGGCGCCCAATTATTATACCTGAATCCAGTTACAGTTGCTCTACACGCTGCCTCCATACCTTTGCGAGGGCTCACTCCCTAAGATTACAGGTCTCATCCGGTGCACATTTAGTGGGAGTGGAACTCAATAGTGGTGTAATAACACACAATTTACTATAGCGCTACATAAATAATAAAAAACTAGTAAAAAAGTAATACTTTTGGTGCAAAGGCTTTGTAATATTTACTAGCCAGACCATCAGGGCCTTAGGACTTTCAATTTGAGATACTTTATCAACTGCTGAATCTCTTGAAATTCCATGGGATTATATAATATTGCTACATATTGGGGAGAAATAGATGGTAAGAAACCGTTCAAGGTCTATCTGTTAATTGCATAAAGTCTAAATGTAAGAAGCAAACTCTTTGACTCGTTAGTCTGGGTTTGAGATCAGTGAACACTCTTGGTTCTAATTTGAGTAAAAAGGGATTGCCATAATTTATTAGGAAAACTGACATTTTACTTTTGATCCTCATTCTTTAATTTGCAAGTAAACTAAAAGGAATTTTTATCCAGACTCATATGTGTTCAGTCATATATTCTTGTAATAGATTAAAAAGTTTGTCAGTATACATCACATTGCAGATTGTTAGTGTGAATTAATTAATTCCTAATGGGATTAGGTAATAAAAATGTAAAAAACAATTGTCAATATATATCACATTACAGATATTTAGTGTGAATTAAGTAATCCCTAATGGGATTAGGTAAAAAAAATAACCCATAAATACAGGGGAAATGCCAGAGCAATATGAAATGATCTTGCCAGGGCGACTGGATACAGTAGGTATGTTTTATTCATCTATATTCATCAGATATTCAGCCAGTTTAATTTTTTCGATTATTAAATAATACATTTACATACAAGTAACCCAAAGGACCACATAAGTACTATTACAACATACCTTTTGGGGAACTTCTCTTTCAATCACTCGCCTCACTTCTGTTCTACTTCCCTTGCAGAATGCTAACAACTGTTTGGCAGATAGGACTTTGCATGAGAGAGTCAGAAAAATCCAGTGTTTTGGTACTTTCCACAACATACTTTAAGGACAAGAAAATCATATCCATTGTGGGAGCTGCTGCTAGTCTTCACTAAAAAAACATACTAACCCAAGTTTAGTGAATTATGTGAACTCCTGCACTGTCATGTTTGACCCATTTCCAAGGGTTTCCTTTGAAAGAAAACTGATTGCTGGTTGTCTATCTCATGCTCATAAGCATATCTGAAACAAGTTTTCATACAGGTACCACATAAGAAATTCTTGATGAATATCCTTCTTTACTTCAAAGCTGTTGGTTTCTTTCTTTTGGCAGTGATTGGAATTCCAGGCAATGTGTATATTTTGTTCAAGTTTGCCATTATCAAAATTACAGAAAAGAAGCTCTTGCCAACCAACTCTATCCTGATGGTTCTGGCATTCATGAATCTGCTTATTGTTTTTTCCCGCATTATCCTCCAATTTCTCAATGCCATTGGAATAGAAAATTTCATGGATGACTCAAAGTGCAAATTCTTTGTCTACACCTATAGAGTGAGCAGAGCAATGTCCATTTGCACCACCAGTTTGCTCAGCTGTTATCAGTGTATCATTATTGCTCCACAAACAAGACTCTGGGCATATCTGAAGCAAAAGGCGACACAGAATGTATTGCTAATAACTACAGCCATTCTTCTAGTCAACCTCATATTCTATCGCACTAGCCTTATGTATGCTATAGTGAAAAAGAATTCTACAACTTCACCATATACACTGCATTTAGTTTACTGTGACATGGACTTTCTGACTTACGAGGCATACATAATTAATGGGGCAATTTTTGCCTGTATGGATTTCCTGTTTGTTTTGCTTATGACTGCTGCAAGTATTTATATTGTTTATGTTTTGCTTTGCCACGAAAAATCTATAAAAGGCAAAAGGAGCACAGACCGAGCTCCTGGAAAATCAGTTGAATACAAAGCTTCTAGAGCTGTTATTATGTTAGTTTTGCTCTATGTACTTTTGTTTGGATTTGACAACTCCATGTGGATCTATACACTGACGCTCTCCAATGTGACCCCTGATATGAATGATGCCAGGATTGTGCTGGCCTGCTCCTACTCTGCATTAAGTCCTATAGTAATAATTGCCACCAACCCCAAATTGCAGCAGCTGTTAACATTTTTAAAGAGGTGGAAATTTTTCATCTGTAATAGCAAGGCTAAATAAACTGTATTAGCATATAACAGTTCTTTGGATTGAGGCAGTACATATGAATGCAAATACTGTATTGTTGATTATAAATACTAGACTGAAAAAAATTACCCATGGCCTTATGTGATTGTATGCATTTGCAGACACGTTATTATGTTGGCTAGCTTTCTATAATGAATCCTGATGGCTTGGATGATATTGACCAATATTAATAGAGTCATCAACCACATCAGTCAAATAAAACATCCAGCCCATATAGAATGTCTGGGAATCTGCATGAACAATGATTGAAAAATCAGGCCTATGTGCACACACAATATCATTTAGAATAAAGTATTCAAAATGATACATACACTAACACTATCACCTGAGTCTTTAAAAGACCTGCATAAAAGTATCAAATACGTATGTTGGCATAATTTTTTCTATAAGTTATATTTAGGGAGTCATTTATTATTATGTAGAGTTCTATTTAAATTGGTTGACTGACTAAACCCTACAACCCATAGGGGTAGATTCAGTAGCGGACAAACTTTTGCCAGTGTCAGCTTCACACGACTCACACCAGTTCGCCAGGCGCAAATGCGATACGACTACACCAATTCACTAATATGCGCAGTTTCATCCTGGGCGGCGAACGCTGGCGACTTTGCGCTAGTGTTACTTCGGCAGTGCGAGCATTTCTTATTGATGATGCGCTAGCGTTCGTTTGTGCTTAGCGAAAATTCGCTAGTGATCTAGCGTTTAGGCCGATTTGCGTAGGGCGGGTAATTTAAAGTTGTATGGACGTCTTTATTATAAATGTTGGTGATAAATGCTTGAAGTTACCACTTTTTATTACAAATGTCCAGGGAACCTTAATAAAGACAAGAGAGTTAATATAATGCCCTACACATGAGCCCACTGTACAATAATATGTTATGAAATGTTATGAAATGTCTGGAGAAAACCGGTTACCCAAAAAAACTTTGTTAGGACTTTTGTAGGCAATTCCACTTCAAAAAAGGAAAAGTCGCCAGCGTTTTTGGAACTTTAATGCATTTTCAGGCACACAGGATATGATGTAAGTGACAAAAGATTCAGGAAGATCTAGCTGCTTTTTAGCACTTTGCCTGGTCTGAGGTGTTGAAGTCAACTCTAGTGAAAGAGGTAATATTCAGTAAAATCCGCACTTTACTGAATATGTGGAGTAATGACCTTCCGCTAGAGCGAAAAGTCACCTGGCGATAGAGTGCAAACGAACAATAGTGACAGTCTCTGTCACTAGCGAATTGACGCCTATGCCTGTTAGTGAACTGGCGATGTCCCTGCGGGTGGCAATGCTGATGAATTGTCGCTAGCTAGAAGTATCTATAATTTTATAATATTATAATATATATTTTTGCACCTCACCCCCCTCTCCTGCTCCTGTCCTGTATCCACCTCATTGTTTTTTTTTATATGGCTCATCTTTTAACCTTTCTGCCACTCTGGGAACAAAGCAGCTTTCCCCCTAGACTGAAATATAATGTTTAAACATAGATTCTATGCTCATGACATTTTGTTGTGCACAACATGTTCCTGCTGTTGTTACTCCACTTCATGTACAGTAGAACCCCCATTTTACATTTTTCAGGGGAGCAGAAAAAAATAATGTGAAGTCATGTTAAATTCTTTATGCATTATATATTGGTGGGACCACAAAAATGGTATGACATATGGAAAAACTTAAAATTAGAGTATGTAAAATGGAGGCTTCACTGTATGTATGAGAGAATTCAACAGGTACCAAAAAGAGAGGAACCAAAAGAGAGTCTATAAAAAAAAGCCTTCACGGGCAAAATACGTGTTAGGCGTTGAGCTCCACCGCTATGTTACTTTGAATAGCGTTTGTCTTAATAATTTATGATGCCACAAATTTAACACTAGTATTTACACATCTTCTTCTTCATAGCAACATTTCTTTTTAGGTCAGAACTTTACACTCAGCTACACAATCACACAAATAGTTAATTAATTAGTTAATTATACAAATAGTTTCATACAAAGATTTATTTTACAGTACATAGTGTATTGTATGTTCAAGCTGGGCTCCCACGGGGAATTATCTGTCAGTCTCCAATAGATAGTAATGATAATTCTAGTATTAGGGGAACACCATCTTTCATAGAGTCCATTTTACACAAATTATTATTTTTCTAATATATTCTTTTTCTCTGTAAAACTTAAGAGTTAAGGCCAAGACATTCTTTCTCCGCACTTCTCTATACATAGTGCTCCATACTTGGCATGACCGGATAGTCCACGATGCTTCCTCTTTAAAGTGTACATAGGGAATTGTTTTAAGGGAACCAAACATGTATCCTTTGTCATTGCAGCCATCACATATAGTAATAACAGTGATAACTTAGGTGCCTGAAGGGTTGGCAAAAGGCCATTATTTTATCAGCCTAATCATTAAAACACCTGCCAAGATCTGGCCCTGCATTTTCTAGCAAATGTAGTTGCTAGTAAATTTGTAATACCTTGAGCCTTTGGCCCTCCCCAATCTTCCCAGTCCCTAATCATCTCCATAACTTGCTATCATCTGTCCACAAATCATTGCTATGCCTCTTTTGCATTACCCTATTACTTGTGCCCATCCCCCACCAGCCGGTAAGAATGTTAGAAAGGTGGCCACTCTAGGTGCGTGTCATTGAAAGTATCATATCAACATCACTAATAATAAAATGGATTAACTATTATTTTTTAAATACACCCAAATCCCGCATATGTGCACATGATGCTGGTTCTATCAGTAACATTAAGCTACGTAAGGATAAATCCTTGTATAGGATGGATTAATGTTTACATTTTTACTTCATCCAGTAGTGGTATTGTGCTCCCCCAGTCCAGCATTACTTAAATAATGCTATATGTGCACTGGTAAGTTAAGAAACAGGTCTGACGATTTCTCTTTAAATGTTCCAGGAACTTGTCCATCTCTGGAAAACAAAATCACAACTCTTAGCAGAAGGTGATATGTCATCAGCTGCCATGGAATGTTGTGACACTATTTTCCCAATTCAGGTGACAAAATGGATTAGGCAAATTTGCATAATTCCCTAGACTCCTGAAAGAAGCATGTTGATTGTACTCCCTCAATTTACAAGGCAGGGAATATAGGTTAAAAGTATTTGTGTGTATATCTATCTATCTATCTATCTATCTATCTATCTATCTATCTATCTATCTATCTATCTATCTATCTATCTATCTATCATCTATCTATCTATCTATCTATCTATCTATCTATCATCTATGATAACATACAGCTTAAACTAAGCACAAGCCACTGTTCAGCTCCTGCCAGCCAGCAAGCCCCCCTCCCCCCACCAACCAGGTGAGGAGCTAGGAGGTATACAGTTTGTGGACTGCTAACCACTGTTTAGCTTGGTTATGGCTGGCAGTATCAGCCACACTGTTGTGACTGACTCACTATTCTACCTATATTATGACATGACTATTGCATGTCAGCACCATTGAGAGTGGAACTCCCAGTGCGACCAGAGCATGAAGCAGCCTATCTTGCTGCTTGTTTAGGCCCTGGACCATATAGGCCCATGTTTGTTGGTTATTGAGCCTGTCATAGCTGTGTGGCTGGTACTGCCAACCATATCTAAGATAAATAGTTACTAGCAGTCCTCAGGCTACATGCATCTCCTACCTTCCCCTTACTGGGCTTCAGTAGTGAGTACTAGCAATTCCAGGGCCCAGAGGACAGCCTTGGAAGGGCCAGTAACTCACACTGCTCTGGCACTATATATATATATATATATATATATATATATATATATATATATATATATATATATATATATATATATACTCCAATTATTAATAGCTTTATTTAGCAGTTACAGATCTTAAAAAGTAATCAAAAAGTAAACTTTATAAAGTATATGTATAAAGTATCTGCATATAAATTTCTATATGTACAGTTATAATGTTTAATCTATTTGTATTACTGCAATGAGCATTTATTTAAAAATAAATTCTACATTCAGACATATGTATATGTACACACATATGTATATTAAGACATACAGTGAACATTCAGGAACTTTATACATATTTGTACATACAACTACTATTCTGTTTCCTATTCATAATAAACATTTACAATGTAAATCTCAAAATGTCAATTATACAAACAAATGTGCAAATTTAAATAAATACAGAATATATATATATATATATATATATATATATATATATATATATATATATATATATATATATATATATATATATATATATATATATATATATATATATATATAGATGATAGAGATAGATAGATAGATAGATAGATAGATAGATGATAGATAGATAGCTAGATAGATACCTTGCTCAGGTTATATATATATATACTCAGAAGAAATTCTAACTTCTTTTCATGAATGTAATACACATCTACAGTTGGTGCCTTTCCCAGATAAAGATGTTATAAGGTATGCAGGTATGCAGTATTGTCCCTTTGTCTGGAACCACAAGGATTATGATTTGGCACTCTTAAATCCCTGATACCTGAATACTAATAAGTGACTGATATGAAAAGGTGTTTAGCTGTGGCAGAAATGGTAACACTTGTAACTGTAATCCCTATAAAGAATGAATTTTGATTTATACATATATAAAGTTTTAAAGGGTATGCAGGTCTTCAAAGTCCATTCAAAGACTTCAAAGTACTAGACTAATATCAAAAGTTACCTTGTCATAATATAGGTGCCAAGGCAACCATCATACAGACAATTGTGTGGATTGGGCAAATACATTGTTTTGTCTTCACTGTGTCTCTTACTGCAGACAACCTAATATGTATTATATACCATATACATTTGATAAATCAACAACTGTTTGGTCTGTATGTATAAAAAGTAATCTACAACAAAAAATGTCTGTAACATTATAATGTTTTATCTGTTTGTATTGCTGCAATGAGTATTTATTAAAAAATAGTGTTTTAAATTCAGACATATGTATATTAAGACATATAGTGAACATTCAGGAACTATTTACATATTTGGACACATAACTACTATTCTGTTTCCTATTCATAATAAACATTTATAATGTAAAACTCAAAATGTGAATTATACACTCAAACAAATGTTCAAATTTAAATATACATAGAAGCCTGAACAACAAAAATGGGTAGGTATGCAGCTGGAGGTCGAGTCTTCTTTCCCTGACAATTTGGGGCTGCTAGCTAATAGGGTTATGGGGTCTGCCAGAGAACCATCCCAGCTATAGGCATGCCAAATTACAGGGCTCTAAGCAGTGAGGACTAGCAGGGATTATCATTCAAACTCTGCACCCCAAAACAGAGCACCCCAAGATCCCTTGGGTGGTATAAATATCCCAAGCATGCTGGGAAGGGTACAGGGTGTTTCCCCTGAACATTTGGTGATGCTCACTCAAAAGGCTCCTGGTGAACAGGCTCTCAAACCTTGACATTGATCTCCTTTTCTGAAGGGGGCTGCCAGAAAAAGTGGAGAAGGTGCCAGCATGCTGGTAAATCACTGAGACCTGGCTCCTTCTCAACGAAGCCAGTCAATGGGGAATATAATGGGGGCATTTTGAAAGCACAGAACTCTGCAACCTTAAGAGCTAGGAAAAATTGGCAGACTGATAAAGCCCCTCACAAGGTACCAATATGCCAATTTTGGGTGTGTTCCAGCCTAACATCTGGCTGCCACATCATTCCAAAGTCTGAACCCCAGAACCGGGAACCCCAAAATCAAAGGAGCCCAAAAATGGGTAAGTATACTGCTGGAGGCCGAGTCTTCTTTCCCTCACAATTTGGGGCTGCTAGCTAATAGGCTTATGGGGTTATGGGGTTCGGGGTTCATCCTCTTTTACAGGCAAGCGGGTACATATGACCACAGATCAATAATCGAGTTTTCATAGCAATAACTCGGGAAGCGAAAGAGTCAGGGTCGTGAAAATCACCAGTCTTACAGAGAACCATTACAGGGCTCTAGGCAGTGAGGACTAGCAGGGATTATCATTCAAACTCTGCACCCCAAAACAGAGCACCCCAAGATCCCTGGATCCCCAAGATAGGCAAGCATGCTGGGAAGGGTACAGGGTGTTTCCACTTTTGGTGATGCTCACTCAAAAGGCTCCTGGTGAACAGGCTCTCAAACCTTGACATTGATCTCCTTTTATATATATATATATATATATATATATATATATATATATATATATATATATATATATATATATATATATATATATATATATATATATATATATACAGTATATAAATGATTATATATATAATCATTCAACAAGCTAAAACTCAAAAAGTTCTGATTTATTAGTTCCATTCTGAGGAAAAATAGTTATAAGGTATGCAGGAATGCAACATAATCCCCTTGTCTGGTTTTGGCCTACTTAATTCCCTGATACATGCATTTCTATCAGCGACACATGTGGAAAGGTGTTAAGATGTGTCTTAAACTGTAACGCCTGTAACAGTAATCCCTATAAAGAATGAAGGTTGATTAATACACAAAAATCTTGAAAGGCATTGTCCCCATGTCTGTATTTCTATTGGTTGTTATGCTTCTTGGGTGGTATAAATATCCCCCCATGCTCTCATTTGAAACATAGCTCATTTTGTGACTCACTGATCTTGCAAGCTCCTGAAGCTAGCCTGCCTTGTGAATCACAGAATCTTTTCTGTAATCTTGTTCTATATTTGAAATCACGTTACAATGGAAAATAAGAAGAACCACAATACCCTGGCTTGCAAGTTTTGCCTGAGGCCTCAAGAAAGTTTGCCCGTGCATCTAAGAAGAGCGTGCAAAAGGAATGCCGATGATAAGGAAATTGAACTCGTGATGTTGGAAGCAAAAGGGAAGATGAGGGCAATCCTGAAAGGTCTGAGTGTGGTGGACTATGAAGACCTGGACCATAAGGATCAGGATCCTCAGCAATTTTTTGTAAAGTTTTTGGAGAAAAACGGATGTTATGTTAGAGGGAAGCCAGAGGAGTCTCCAAGGTATGTATTGTGCCTGCCATGACTGTGTGTAAACATGTATGTCTTTAAATATAATTTTAGGTGTTTATTTCTTCTTAGCAATCAATGTTCTGCAACATTACAGCTATGCCATGAACCAGAGCATCCGTCCATCCGACAAGGAGACAGAGGTGGAGACGGAAATGGAGAAACAGAGGTCTGATACAGGGCTGCATCTGTAAGTATACTTGGCATATGTACATCTCACCTTTATCTGTGTACATTGTAATATGTGTGCATCTTTTTCAATTGTTTCTGACCTTTTGTTGTGGCGACACATATACATGGGAAAAAAATGAAGACACAGTTGCAGATGATGGTGGAGATTGAGGTGAAGACACAGCTGGAGAATCTGATGAAGAAAGACCTGGAGAAACAACCACAGGTGGACATGCAACTGGAGACACAGGTTGACATGCAACTGGAGACACAGGATGACATTCAACTGGAGACACAGGTTGACATTCAACTGGAGACACAGGAAGGCATGCAGGTGGAGACACAGAAGGGCATGCAGGGGGAGACACAGGAGAGCATGCAGGTGGAGACACAGGAGGGCATGCAGGTGGAGATACAGGAGGGCATGCAGGTGGAGACACAGGAGGGCATGCAGGTGGAGACACAGGAGGGCATGCAGGTGGAAAAGCAGATGCAGACCCAGCTGGAGACCAAGGGACCTGAACTAGAGCTGGACCTGTAAGTATATTTGGCATATGTAACACTAACCCACACTACACATGTCTACATCTTAATATGTTTAAGGTTCTAAACTGTGTTTGATTTTTATTATAGCCCCAATGAATCCGATACCGAGACAAGTCCAGGCCCCACCGATGAGCATGATGAAAATGATTAAGAGATGGAGGAGTAAGTTTGTTTACATTTGGCATATTTAAGGTTCTCCTGCCTGCTCTGTAATAATTGTACAAATTATAATAAATTCTAAATGTATTTTTCTTTGCACTAGGAATGAGACTGATTCAGAACTCATAAAGCTTAAGAAAAGAATGAAAGCTGCAGGAATGTACAAAAAGCATTCATTTGACTGTGAAATTCTGTCGACTTTCCGAAAATATTTGCAGCTGGAATTGAAAGTTAAAAGATGGTCACAACAGGTAAGATTCACACCTGTGTATGTAGTGATTGTTGTTTTACTCTATTATTTTGCTGCACATTTCTTTTTAATGATTTCTTTTCTATTTCTAATTTTAGGTTGTCAATGTTGCAAGATTCCTGTACTTTGCAGACCCCTCCAAGGCATCATTCTCATTCTTGAGTAATTCACAGATAACCCTGGACTTTTTTGCCAAACTGAAGGATTTGGGGAACACGGATGCCACGATGTTCACTTACCTCAAACACATCAAGAGGTTTGTTCGTTCACAATTCGGTACATTGTCTGCCGTTAATCGTGGAAAGGAATTTGAAGAGCTTTGCAAAAGCTATTTAGTCAAGACTATGTCTACACAGCAAAATTTTAGCAGAGGGGTTGCGGAACATACCGTGGATAAAAAGTAAGTATGCTTTAGAATACGTGCGTTTAGTTTAGAGTGTTTTGTGTGTGTGTGTGCGGTGTTTTAACTTTACTACTTCTATTTACAGGTATGATTACCTGATGTCAGGAAAAGGGGACCCAAAGGAGTGTCAAAGGGTTCTTGAAGTTGCCAGGCCGATCGTTGAAAAGATTATAAAGAAGGCCAAGGCTGGTGGACATCTGTTGGACAAAGAAAAATGGATTGCCATTTATTACTTGGAAGCCCTTATTGTTTTGAAGTACCTCCAGAGACCAGGGGTAGTACAGAATATGACTGTGAGTATCCACTTTGCATTCTTCCACTGCCATGCTTGTGTTCTGTTTCTCACTGTTCTATTGCACTGTTTGGCATTTTACCCATCATTGTGTCTTATTTGTTATAGGTTGAAGAGTGGTGCAGGAGGAGACCATCAGCGAATCACAAGTTTATAGTGGTAGCAATAAAGAAGCACAAGACATCAACGCATCAAGTTGCCCAAATCCTCCTAGAAGAAGAAGAAGTAGAGGTATATGTCTGAGATTAACATTCATAATTTGTATGAAAGCCTGTTGCATGATATTTTTTACAACTTGACTGTTTTTTGTGTCTTTTCAGTGGTTTGATACCTACTTCAAAAAGATAAGGCCAACATTCATCAAAAGGGGAGAAAATCCCAAGACTTTTTTTATATCTTCGACAGGGAAACCAATCCACAATGTGTCAAGCGACATTGATCGGCTTCATAAGAAGTAAGTTTAGACATCTGGTCTGCAAATTCCATTTTTTGTTAGTTCTTCTTAGATACTCTGGCCATCAGGGGTAAATTGGTAGATGCTTAAGTTCTTACCAACTGTAGATGCTTAAGTTCTTACCAAATGTAGTACTGTTTGAGCTTTTACATTTCTGATCATACATTTTTTTCCTTAGGTTTAGACATCTGGTCTGCAAATTCCATTTTTTGTTAGTTCTTCTTAGATACTCTGGCCATCAGGGGTAAATTGGTAGATGCTTAAGTTCTTACCAACTGTAGTACTGTAGATGCGTAAGTTCTTACCAACTGTAGTACTGTTTGAGCTTTTACATTTCTGATCATACATTTTTTTTCCTTAGGTTTAACTTGCGCCCTGTCACGAGTCAAGAGGTTCGCCGAACAATGGAGACACACATGGTGTCGCACTTTAAAACAGACAATCAGCGGTGCCTGTTTGCAAAATTGCTCGGCCACTCCAACGCGACAGCAGAAGCTGTGTACAAAGAGAAGACGGTCGATAATTTGGAGGAAGCAGCAGATATGATGAAGAGGGCAATGCAGGACCCCCAACCTTCTACATCAAAGTAATTTGATAGCTCATTTACATGGCTTTCCATTTGCTCTGTTTTTTTTTGCAGACACACCATGATACACAGGACAGGGAATAACCACCAATTTCATTTTCATTTTCAGGTGCCAACAGGTGCCAAGCTGGCAGATGGATAAAGAAGCACCACTGGTCTCTCGGAGTATGAAGGAAGAAGCGTTCAAGAGATTCAAAAAGTTGCGACCAATCACCATTAATGGTAACACTCCTTGCCTAAAGGCAGGGTTAGAATTTCCAGTGACTACCGCCATTATTGCTATGATCGATGGAGGAAAGAACAGAACACGATGAGAGTGGATTTTATTGCTGGTAAGTCTTCCTAAATTTCTGAATGTTGAATGTTGAATTATTGAATGGAGATGTTTGTATAGGTTTCCATATGAATAAATAATAATTATCGCCCTCTATCATTTTCCACCCCTGTATATTAGGCCTTCTCAAAAATGAGAATCCTGATGAAGAAAGAGTGAATAGATGCATCCGAAGCTTTCCATGGAAGAAAAATTTACCAAGGACAAGGGACATTTTGGACATCTGTAAGCCTAGGTGACCTTGCTCTGCAGCCCCAGACTAGGACTACAAAGACGGACAACTTGGATATTCGAATGGTCACACATTTATCCAGAAAAAGATAAGTACAGCTATTTTACACTGATCTGACAACATCATTTATCATTTTTTCACTCTCTTTCATACCCCTTTGTTCCTTCTTTTCTCTATTGAACAACAGCTCAATGCAGTTCTAATAGTAATATATTTACACATATATATGTTTTTTTTTTTAGGATTAAAAAAGAAGCACACTCGGCAGAGGAGAGGTTGAAGAGATTGGTGGTCTGCTGAATATATCAGATGGGGAAACCAAGGAATACTTTGTGGCCTATGCCTCATTCCATGGGACAGAAGCAAAGCCAGCAATAGAGTGTGAAGAGATACATGGTCTGCCAGATATGTCAAATGGGAAAAACAAGGATTTTTTGGCTTCTGCATCAGTCCTAACTGGTCAAGACTATACATTCAGCTCACTTGAAACCCGTCAGTGGTGTCAGGGAGGATTTCAAGCATAGGCAATATTATGCTAGGGATTTGTTTTTATATTGGGGGGGTGTTTGTTTGGAACAGGAAATGCAATGTTAAATTGCCTTCAAGTGACTTAATAAATGTTCCTTTAATTATACATTTTTGTGTGTTCACGTTGTTTTAAATAGTCACTTACAGGCCTACCCCCAATGACAAAGCACCTTGCTAACCCTGTCATGGCTTCAGTAGGCCCAGCATTTCCAGGGCACAGAGGACAGCCTCTCAATGCCCTGGCTATGGGATGTAGGGCCATGTGCAGGCCTGTCTGTACTGGACAAGGCTTCTGGAAATGGTAGGGTACTTAGAGGTGCTTAGTATAGGGCTTGGCGTGTGTAGGCCTATGTTTACAGGACATGCCAACACATGTGCCAAGGGGTCTGAGCAGGCCTCTGTGTATTGGAAAATGCCAGGACATTGGGTTGGTACAGAAGCCCAAAACAAAACAGAAAAACATTTTTGGCCTACATCTTTAGTTAAGCTTTAGTTGTCCTTTAAGGTCAAGAAGCAGGGATTAAGGAAGGAAACAAGTGTATTCATTTCATTTCAAATGACACAAGACACATGAACTGTGTAATAAAAGAATCATTTATTAACACACTATAAGGACAAGTTTGTTTTATTCCCTGGTCCAGAGGGAGGCGAAACCAAAAAAACCCAGCCAGTTTTTACTTATGCTGGGAGAAATAAAAAAAAATCCTCCCTGACCCCATTGAAGGCGATCAGATGTTTTCCCTGGACCAAACTGGGTATTTAATGAATGATTCAGAAGCAGATTTAGTCCACATTTTCAGTCTTTTTCCATCACTCCGCCACTGTCTGTGCTTTTTTCTTGAAACCTAAAAAAATAGCATGTTTTACAACTGTGCTGAGGTATAGTTCAATAGAGGGGAGACAGAGAGAGACTGAGAGAGAGTCAGACAGAGAATGGGAGAGAGAGACAGAGAGAGGGACACTGGGAGAGAAACAGTGATACACACACTGGGAAAGAAACTAACATTTGTCCATGATGATTTTTTTCCTCCATCATCCTGGTGGTTGCCGTTGTAGATGTCATAATGATGGTTTCATGGTCACAAGTCTCTTCACCTCTCCAGTGCTGCCTCATTCCATTTTCAAACCTAAAAGATATAATGTGTATTACAATTTTGCTAGAGAGAGAGTGTGAGACAGAGAGACTGGGAGAGAGAGAGAGAGAGAGAGAGAGAGAGAGAGAGAGAGAGAACGTTGGGTCAGAGGATGGGTAAATAGTAAATATACGTATCTTTTTCCAGCAGAAATGATGGTCATCCAGATTTCCAATAAGTAGAAAAAAGGGGTTTTAAGGACCGCACATGCTCACCATTTCCCCCTCGCGATTCAGGTGCTCAGTCCAACAGTGTCCCCACTGTAAATACGTAAAGACTCAGGAAAACAGACGGCACTTCTGAAATTGGGATTTATTGGAGTTCCTGCTGGAAAACCTAATGCGTTTCGGGAGTTATCCCTTAGTCATAGGTCAGCAGTTCACTTGTTACAGCTGGGTTTCTTATACACAAAGTGATAAATGTAAAATTACATCTTTATTTAGATCCCTTAAAATCTGGAACAAAGTGAAACAGTAAAAATTTTTTTAAAAAAAAGGTTTCCTGAAAACAGTGTTTAATAATTAAAAATTAAAAACCAAACAAACTGTCAAAACAGCTTTTCTCGCAGGAATAGTACAGTTGTCCTGCCTCTCTAGTGAATATCACTGGCCATGAGAGGGCTAAAGATCCTTACTACTTAAATGCGGCTTATTTGATACATTCGCTGGGGGCCCCCTATACTCAGCCCATTAGTACAGATAGCTGATATTGTGTCTATAATTTAAACCGTTTGGGATCCTTGTATCCAATTTGAGGATCCAAAAAGCCTCTCTAAGGTTTAATTTATGAATGATGTCCCCACCTCTAATGGGGACCCATACTTTTTCAATAACTTTCACTCTTAGGTCTTTTAGACCATTAGGTGAACATATTTTGAAATGTCTGCCTACCGTAGTGTTTTCCTCTCTGTTATTGATATTTCTGATATGCTCCCTTATCCTTTCCTTCAGCATGCGGGATGTGCGACCCACATACTGCTTGTTGCAGTAACTGCATTCCAATAGATATATCACGTTTTTGGTATTGCAATTGTAGAACCCAGTGTTTTTAAAGGCCTGCCCTGATACATTAGATTTAAAATCCGGCCCAGTAGAGATCACTTGGCATGTCTTGCAGACATTTGCCCCACATTTGTATGTACCCTTTACTTTTAACCAGTTCCCTACCTCTTTTGAGGGAACCGATGAGACTAAGCTTGGTGCCAGCATATTACCTAAAGTTGGAGCCTTTCTTGGAACACATTTCACCTCTGTTTGCGCCAAAATTTCCGACATTTTTGAATCACCATTTAATATGGGTAGATATTTTTTAATGATCTTGCAAATTTGGCCATATTCCTCACTGTATTCGGTGACAAAAAACATTTTCTGTTTGTCAGACCTAATTTGGTCGACACAATCCTGGGTCAACCGTCTTGCATCTTTTTTCTCCTTCTCCAATACAGGCTTTGCTTTAGCCTTCTCATGTGCACTTCTTATAAGGTGTTTGGGATATCCTCTATCCTGTAATCTGTGGCCCAACTGTTGTGATTGAAGGTCAAATGTGGCATTTTGGCTGCAATTTCTCCGAAATCTGACAAATTGACTATAAGGGATACTATTTAAAGTGTGTTTAGGATGGCAACTATTATATTTTAAAATTGTGTTGCCTGCTGTAGATTTCCTAAAGACTTCAGTGTCTATACGTTTAGTACTTGTGTTCCCTCTAAGTGTTAAGTCCAAGAAGGTGATAGTTTCCTTGTGATGTACCAGTGATAATTGAAGGTTGTAGTGGTTTGCATTAAGATATTGATGAAACTCATCAATTAAGTTCAAGGGACCATCCCATATGAATAGCAGGTCAACTGTACTATTCCTGCGAGAAAAGCTGTTTTGACAGTTTGTTTGGTTTTTAATTTTTAATTATTAAACACTGTTTTCAGGAAACCTTTTTTTTAAAAAAAATTTTACTGTTTCACTTTGTTCCAGATTTTAAGGGATCTAAATAAAGATGTAATTTTATTGTTAGCCCACTAGAGGGCACTATCACTTTGTGTATAAGAAACCCAGCTGTAACAAGTGAACTGCTGACCTATGACTAAGGGATAACTCCCGAAACGCGTTAGGTTTTCCAGCAGGAACTCCAATAAATCCCAATTTCAGAAGTGCCGTCTGTTTTCCTGAGTCTTTACAGATTTCCAATACGTCTTTCTTCCTTCAGTCACTAAGGAATATACCCTTTGTGCTTCTTTCTTGAAACCTAAAAAAAAATACAATTTCTTATAATTGTGCCGAGGTATGGTTCAATAGAGAGGAGAGAGACTGGGAGAGAGTGACAGAGAGAGACTGGGAGAGAGAGAAACTGGGAGAGAGACACTGGGAGAGAGGGAGAGACATGATTGCTTCATGAACATGGTTCAAAATATTCACCTCTCCAGTACATTGACCAGATGTCGTTCTTTGCATGGAAGCAATTTTCTTCAGGATCTCCGGAATCCGTGGCAAGTTCACGTTCCACTGTTTCAACCGAAAGAACCTCTTGATTTGAGCCTCATTATGCTCACGAGCCTGGAAATGCTCTGGTTATTAAAGAAGGAGAAAAGTTTAATAAACATCTGTTTTTACCCATCCATGTGTAAACAGTTTATGCATGTTTAATTTTGTAAATACATATAAATAATCTTACCGGCTGCATAGTCCCATTGCATTGTATTTTGTATTTTCCTCCATCGGTCAGACAGGTACAACCAATGGTCTTGAGAAAGACTCCTCCATAGCTTTAGGTCTGGGGGATCACAATCTATTCGAAGTGGGAATATATCTTTTGTAATGACACCAAAAGCTTCTTCCCTTGAAAGGCCTGCCTCGATGTTTTGGAACGAACGGGATGTGTGAGGTTCTTCAGTCCTTTAAAAACAATGTACACATGTTTAAGCAGTTTTATGTGTAACTGAATGCAAACAATATGATGACAGAGAGCTATACAAGGGGGCATAGCAGGAGGGCAAATTAGAGACCTAAAGAAAGAAGAAAGCTCATATGACTGGAGGACAAGTTAGCCATAGAGAAAAAAGGAAAGGCATTTACAAACATTTAAGTGGACAGATGTATGTGTTACTGAGGGCAAACAGACAAAAGACAAGTGGGAGTGGGAGAGTGGGAGACAAAGAGGCATGGCTAAAAAGGCAAGTTAAAGACAGAGAAAGTAGAAAAGCCACTTGATAGGGGGACAAGTTAGATACTTAGAGGATAAATTGGAAGGTATAAAATGACAGAGGAGAGATATGACTTATGCTTCCTCCTGTTGGTCTGTTTCTGGCCGTCTTTTGGTTTGTGGCCGGGATGTCTGGGGTTCCTCAGTTCTTTAAAAACAATGTACAAATATTTAAGCAGGCTGTTTAATGTGCCTGTGTGTACACAATCATAGTACAGACAGAAAAAAAGTCAAAGGGGCATGACCATGACTAGAGGGCAAAATAGAGAGCATGGGAGAAGAAAAGCCACAAAGCAAGAGGAGGATAGAAATAGGATGGATCAAAATGACAAATTAGAGCTGTAACTTACGCATCCTCCTGTTGGTGCATTTCGGTCTGTCTTTTGCTTCTTGGATGGCGTGTCCTTGATTCTTGGATTCTATAAGAAAATAATGTAAAAATGCAAGTACAAAGGACGAGACAGAGAAACAAAACATAAAAAAAGTAACTTACTCTCCCTCCTGTTGGTGTCTTCCTGAATGGCTTCTGGTGGTGCGTGGTTCTTCAGCTCTTTTTTAAAAAGATAAAAGACATCTGAGCTGCCTTGTCTCACTGAGAATGTATGCAAAAAGAAAAACAAAACAAAAAAAAAACAAATAGAAGGAAGAGAAGCCAAGAGCGAGGAAGCAGAATAATAGGTAAGATTGAAATGGCAGAGAAAATAGAACACTTACACTGATTCCATTCTGCATGTCTCCACTAGTCTTCTTCTACTTGAATGGGAGGTGCACGGCTCATCACTACTACAAAAAGTTTGCAAAAAGAATAAAAACAACACATTTTACAGATTGAGTATGAGAGACCACAGAGAAATAAAGAGAAGACATAAGCTGTGACAGAGTGATTGCAGGGAGACATACTCCTCTTCCTGTAGGTGGTCCTCTGGGTCCCATTCTATTTCCGAAGATGTGCACGTTTCATCACTTCTACAAAAAGAAACACATTTTTAGAGACCACAGAGGAAGAGGAAACAGAAGGAGTTGGGAAAGAGGCATTGCAGGGGGGGAGGCATACTCAGATTCCTGTTGGTTGTAATCTAGATCATCAGGGTCACTTTCATCTTCCGGTGGTGGTGGTGGTGGTGGTGGTGTGCATGGTTCACTCCTAAAAAGTGGGGGAAGAAATCAAAAATGTTTTAGAGGGCGAGAGAGGTATTAAGGAATGCAGAGGTACAGAGAGAGACACCACAGAGAAACAGATGGGAGGCAAAGAGATTACAGGAGGAGACGTACTGGACTTCCTCCTGCTGGTGGTCCACTGGATTATGTTCACTTTCCAAAGAGGTGGTGGGAGGTTCTCCGCCTTCAGCTGGAGCTTCTACACTTCTTTAAAAGGAAAGGTTAAATTGTTTTTATGTAAAATTGTATGGTTACAAAAATAACCAGGTAAAAACAGAAGCTGGGTTTTACCTTGAGGTGCCTGCTTGCTCCTGCCCCAGACACCAGTAAGTATGCATGACATATATCATCCAGTGTTTTCTCCCGATAGGATCTCTCTGCTGTCGCATTTGTATGAGCTAAATACTTGGCAAAAAGGTGCCTTTCTGAATCAGAGTAATGTGAAACAGTGAATGTTTCACAAACACGCCGCACCTCCTGACTGCTCACATTTGGAAGGTTGTACCTAAAAAACAAAAAAAGCAAATGTTGAAGAATAGACCGTAAGTGTATCCAGATACAGTTTACGAGACTTCAAGTGAATAGCTTCAAAGGTGACACCTTCTATATGTGTAGGCTTGACAATTTACCTTCGGTGGTATCGCCACAGGTCATTTGATACATTATGCAGCTTCTTCCCAGTTGACGACAAAAAGAAAAGGTCGGTGGGGGAGTTCTGACGCACCAGTCTTGGCCTTATGTAATCGTAATACTTGCTGAACCACTAGAAACAACACAATATAATCACTATGATTCCCAACAGTTGTCTATCCACGTCAACACAAATACATTATAAAATTTTACCATTTCTTCCTCTTCTGTTAATGCAAAACAAGCCACTTGTTGGGTTGCTGTCTTGTGGTCTGTTACGCCAATGATGCTTAATTGTATCTGTGTATTGCCACTGATGTATTTGTGGTGAACTCTTGATTTCCATTCTTTGACCTAGGAGTAAGGGTTATTGTTGAGAGTGATTTGCTATGCTAACATTTTACCAAAGTCCTTATGGCAATATGTACTTACTATCATATGTTGTACCACCCCGGGCCTCTGCAAGTGTTTCAACACCAGCAACGCCTCCAGGTAATTTAGGACTTCAAATTTAACGTTGTCATCTGTCTCGTGTTTTTTAGCGGCATCCAGGGCTTTCAAAAAGGAGTCTTTCGTCACGGACAATAGCTTGCGGCATTCTTCCGGTGATTTTACTGTACCGCTTAAGGAAGAATACCTGTAGGTAAATAAACCAATAGTTACTTTTAAAGCTTCAAAATAAAAGTAGAGGGTTGGAGGCAATGTGGCATTACCTTTTCTGGACAACTTCCCGGGATATTCCCTTACTGAACCTTTTCTGGTGGGCATTGGTGGCTTTGATACATTTTGTGCAGGCACCGTATAGTGATGGATCAGTTGACATCAAGTTTGTGTTGTCTATCTGGAAGTTGACAAATCGTCGCACATGCTTCAAGTAGCTGAATGGCGTCTGGTGTATGACGATCTCTTGCAGTTTTGTGAAAAATTCGTTGGTCCTCTGGAGGTCTTTCACAAATGTCAAGTTGGCATCTTGCGGGTTCATGAAGTAAAGGAACCTGGAGACATTTTCCACCTAAAAAGAACACAATATTAAAAATTTGATGTTTCAAACATGAGAGGCATAGAACTTTGGCGATAGTATTTGGCAGGGATGGCTAAAGTGCAAATAATAAAGAATTGAAAACATTCTCTGCCACTCCTCCCAAGAGCTAAAGGCAAAGGCTAAGTTAATAAAAACACGATGAAACAAAGGGCCTCGATAAGCTGCAGCAGACCTATAAAACTGATGGCTTGTCTAAAAAGTAGAAGTCAATAAACCAATAATTTTGTAAGTTATTTACCTCCTGCTTGTACCTAGTGACACCCAATGAACGTGTCAGGAAATCCGAAGTGGGGCATTCAATGGAAACCGATTGTACAATCCAGCCTCCCTCATTTTCAGTCTTGTTTCTGAAGTCCATTTCATATTCGCAGACCTGTATTATTTTAAATGGAATGATGGACACATAAAAATCAGTGCAAGTAATTTATAAAGAAAATTATATATACGAGGGGAACATGGATATTTTTAAAAGGGGCGGGGGTCTATGTAAAACAGCATGAAGCAGAAACCAGGCCAGGACTGTGATTCAAAACAGGTCGTGGCATTTCAAGAGCACAAAGGCCCAAATAGCCCACCACCAGCCTATGACAATATCTTTTAGCCTGGAACAGCCCCCAACCTGGACCACTTGCCAATCACCGCCCTTTATCATCCTTAACAGATTATCTCATCGTTTATTTTAATATATAAGAGCAAGTGTAAATTAGCATAAAGATACACGTAAATAAATTACCTCTCTAAGTCGGAATCTTGCTCTGTGCTTTCAACAAAGACCATTTGTTCCGGCACCGTGTTGTCGGCAATGTCCGTATTATCTGCAGCTCCTCGCTCCTCTTCCAAACAAACTGATGTCTCTGGTGACATTGATGCAATTGGCACATCATGGACATGGTCTGTTTCTGATGGGACTCTCAGTTCAGATTTGTCTATGGCAGGGTCAGGCTGCACCACTTCTGTAGTCACCAAGCTGTAAAATAATCAGAATAAACAAAACTTATTGAACAGATTTGACTTTGATTTGTAAAAAATGTTAACCAGTTCAGTGCTAATTGCAAGAATCACCTTAGCATGGTAGATTCCTCGATAGGATAGGTTGCATCTTCTTCTGGAGCCTGTTCGTTTGGCTCTATGGCTGAAACAACAGCAGCGGTAGTTGGTGGTGCTGTTATTGGTTCACCGGTTTCCCTGAAATAAATAGGACAGAACAGGACTATTACAGCACAAAGACATAGGCAACCTTGGTACTCTAAAGCTGACAAGATATTATCCACATATCAAAATATGAGAAGGTATCCCACACAGGCTCACATTAGCCCTAAATCAGTCAGGACCTAAAAGACAGAGGAGAAACAGATGGTTAGGGACAAAAAAATTGAGGCCTACATACCGTGGTTTGTTTATAACGAAAAATCCTTTTCTTTCCAAAAAGGATGAAAATTCAGCAGGGAGGCGAGCGTCTGGATCTCCTGGTAATCGAATACTGTAGCCTTCTCTGCAATGTTCCACAATCGTCGCCGGGCAGTCTGTGCTACTTTGTTGACCTCCTCCGACGAGCTGAATTTCATACACTTCCTCCGTAGATGGGTTGTCAGGTATTTATCCGCTTTAAAGCAAAAGGGACAAACCAGGCAAAGACGATTTTTTCTAAATAAAAAAAAGGGGGGGGAGTCAATGTCAGAAAGGAATTCAAAATGACAGGGGTGGGGGATAAAGAACAAACATAATTTGGGTAAAAGATAAATGCAAACCAATGATGTCCTTTAAAGATATGTTTCTTGTATAACTCATGTTCTCTGTGCAAATTCAAACTTAAACCCACAATGGCACACAAATGCTGAAAGGTCTAATAGATAATAATCTAATATAATAAATTATAGTACATAGCCAAATGATGGGAGTGTTTGAACAATACATGGGAAAAAAACATGCAAGCTATTATGGGGGACAGATAGCATCATGGGA
The DNA here is from genome assembly GCA_038501925.1 of Xenopus petersii. NCBI lineage: Eukaryota > Metazoa > Chordata > Amphibia > Anura > Pipidae > Xenopus > Xenopus petersii. Next base: position 142,257,889 of record CM076674.1, read on the forward strand.
GTTGTAGTGCAATACTAGGCGCATTGTATTAACGTTGTGGTTCAACTTTAAGTTAACTTTTAATAAGCTATAGAATGGCCAAAGCTCAATAATTAAATATACACAAATATTTAAAAAAAAATGAAAACCAATCTCAAATTATCTCAGAATATCATTCTCTACAACATACTAAAAGTACCTTTATATTTCAACAAAACCTTTAATCGTCAAGTCAGCAGCATGTGTGGGGGATAGATAGTTTTAAATGCATGGCTGTGGAAGGGTCCAGGCTGGATTGCCAACTAGAAATAGGCCCCAACAGAATTGACCATTTATTTTATGCACACACAACACAGGGAATTGTAAACCATACATACGCTGCAAGGTTAATTTTTTATAACATAAGTACAAAAATATATACCAATGGAAAGGTATACTTACTTATGACCAGAAGCTTCCATTTTTATAAAAAAAAATCTTCAATTAAAATAAAATAAAAATCCAAAAAAAGGCAAAATATAAGATAATGTATATAAAGTTAAAAAACAAAGTAAAAATATATCCAATAAGGGCAAAATAAATGCAAGAAAAGAGCACTGGAAAAGATGTGTGTCTCCAACAGCTGTCTCTCAGAATCTGACTTGATAGGGGAGTTTCCACAAAGGGAGGTTCCCCTCTCTTTGGGGACGAATCCAATTGGCTACATTTGAATTCAAACCAAGCAGTATACCGCCCAGCTGGACAACAGGCCATTTTCTGTCACTGCTCTGGGGGTAGCAAGCATCATGGGAGGTGTATGCTAACCCCATATTAGCACAACAGAGTTCTCCCTCTCACTGCCCAAACAGCTGCAGTAGATGGGACCATTGTGGAAAGCTACCGGTAAACTACAACTACCATGATGCCCACTGCCTTCATTATTCCATGAATACTTCTGGCAGAAACAGCCCAGCACCTCCAGAAAGCATGATCGGAGTTGTATTCTTTCAGATGGTTGATTGGGATAGAGCTGTCAAGGAATGGGTCTTTCAATTGCTAATGAGCTGAGCACAAGCCATTGTTCAGCTGCTGTCAGCAAGCCAGCCAGCCAGCCATCCCCCTTCCCCCCCACCCTCCAGGTGAGCAGCTAGGAGGTGTACAGTCTGTGAACTGCTAACCACTGTTTAGGTTGGATATGACTGGTAGTATCAGCCACACTGTTGTGACTGACTCACTATTCTACCAATATTATGGCATGACTTTTGCTGGCAGTCACAGGCCAGCACCATGGAGAGTGGAACTCCCAGTGCGACCAGAGCATAAAGCAACCTATCTTGCTGCGTGTTTAGTCCCTGGACCATATAGGCCCATGTTTGTTGGTTATTGAGCCTGTCACAACTATGTGGCTGGTACTGCCAACCATATCTAAGCTAAACAGTTACTAGCAGTCCTCAGGCTACATGCACTATCTCCTACCTTCCCCTTACTGGGCTTCAGTGAGTACTAGTAATTCCAGGGCCCAGAGGACAGCCTTGGATGGGCCAGTAACTCGCACTGCTCTGGCACGCACGTAGGCCATTTTCTCACTGCTGCAAAAGACCCCAGCATGTCCAAAGCACCTAGCATCCCCTTCAGTGAGCCCTAACAAATCCAGGGCCCAGTGGAAAGCCTTGGATGGGCGAGTTACACTCACTGCTCTGGCATTCAAACCTGGCTGTAGGGGGACATTAGGCTCTTTTCTGCCACTGCTGCAAAAGGCCCCAGCATGTCCAAAGCACCTAGTATCCCCTCCCTGGGCAATCTGTCAATCCTTTCCGTGTCTGAGCCGGGTGAGGTTTCCCGTGTTGAGTCAAATTAAGCTGCAGGCTCCACTCCTGGTGGTGCCCTTCCGTCAATTCCTTTAAGTTTCAGCTTTGCAACCATACTCCCCCCGGAACCCAAAGACTTTGGTTTCCCGGAAGCTGCTCAGCGGGTCATGGGAATAACGCCGCCGGATCGCTAGTTGGCATAGTTTATGGTCGGAACTACGACGGTATCTGATCGTCTTCGAACCTCCGACTTTCGTTCTTGATTAATGAAAACATTCTTGTCAAATGCTTTCGCTTTGGTTCGTCTTGCGCCGGTCCAAGAATTTCACCTCTAGCGGCACAATACGAATGCCCCCGGCCATCCCTCTTAATCATGGCCTCAGTTCTGAAAACCAACAAAATAGAACCGGAGTCCTATTCCATTATTCCTAGCTGAAATATCCAGGCGACGCGGCCTGCTTGGAACACTCTAATTTTTTCAAAGTAAACGCTTTGGGCCCCCGGGACACTCAGTCAAGAGCATCGGGGAGGCGCCGAGAGGCAGGGGCTGGGACAGGCGGTAGCTCGCCTCGCGGCGGACCGCCAGCTCGATCCCAACATCCAACTATGAGCTTTTTAACTGCAGCAACTTTAATATACGCTATTGGAGCTGGAAATTTTTTTTATTTTTAGACTTGCATACATCATAACAAAACATTGCCAAAAAACAGAGATAATATTATGCCAGCATAATAAATCAGAAACTGAGATATAATCCAAAAAAAGATTTTTTAAAATAAAAGAAATAGATCAACATATTTTAAAACATGACAATAGCATATGGAGACAAAGAACTTTTCTCAGAAAACAAGACATATCATGGTACATAGCATGCAACACATGACAAATTTGCATATAAACGAAAATTTTTACAAGGGATTCCCCCAAAAAAAAAAAGTCTCCCTGCATTTCCTGCTTTGCCTATTTTACTTAGGCATACCTTCAAAGAAACGAAAACTCAGAAAAGCCGCTTTTACAGGCTCTATGCTTTGTTTTGTTTTTTTTGTTTTTTATAAAGAGAAAGGACTTTACAAAAAAGTCATAACACAGAGGTTAACTCTTGGCCATTTTTACAGACCACATTTACAGGCCGTTTTTACAGGCCACCTTACACATCAGTATCCTAGCCGTTTTGCAGGCTAAACAAAAACCAGCCTCTTTTACGGGCTTTTGTGACCAAACAACAAAACAAAAAAAACAAAAAACAAAAAAAACTAAGACAGAAAGATAATGAACCCAGGCTACTCACTGTACCAAGTATGAGCACAATCATAAAAATAGAATATTTACAAAAAATCTACGGAAGTGAAAAAGCAAGAAAGGGATAGGCTCACACTGTAACCGAGAAAACATCAGTGAGAGGCAGTATAAATCAAGGAGGATCGAAACAGAGGCCCCTCCATTTGGACCTCCAAGTTGCCTCTTCCATCCCCTGTTTCTCAAAAGATCTTAACTTCCCGAGTTCACCCAGAATCATGTTCACCACCACCTGAGGAGGGGAAATCTCGCGCCTAAGAGAAACCTTGCACCGTGCATTCCAAGTGAAAAAGCGGACGACAGTACTAACTAAAAACAGTGTGTGTAAATCATAATTCCCCTGCCACCTGAATGCCCCGTAAGACCACTCCTGGTAATTCCAACCAGAGAGGCAAGGGATCTTCAGCGCCACTGAGGCCTGTTTGTATACATCCACGTTAAAGGGGCACCGAAGCAGGAAGTGATCCATTGTTTCCAATGCACCACCACATCCCTCTCGCGGACAACCACGATCATCAGAACGCCTGTATTTCAGATTCCCATTGACGTAGAGCTTCTGTGGAAAGACCGCCAAACGATATCCCTAAACTTGTTGGGGACCCTCGGGGAGTTGACTAACGAGAGCCCTGTTCTCAAAACCTCGTTTGGGCAATCCTTTAAGGCAAGCGATGCATGAAAATAGGAGGTCAGGACCCTCCTGTCCAACTCCCAATGAGGAGCAGACCTGATTTCTCCCACCGTCACACACCACCTCCTAATAACCTTCAGACCCAGCGCAACATAGGACGGGAGAGCGCCATGAGGTGCCCGCACACCCTTTGCCAAGCCACCATCTAACCAGCCTGTCAGGTAAGGGGAGACCCAGACCCTAAAGATCTCTACCCACAGAGGAGGCTTCTCCAAAAGGAGGCTGGAAAAGTTGTACTTAATAAAGGCATTTGCAAAGAATACCACGGGGTTTATCATATCTAAACCCCCCTCCTTCCTCTGTAAGTAGGTGATATTCCGCTTTATGAGGTTCATTCTATTTCCCCATAAGAGCTGGAAAAACAAGTTGTTAATCCGACCATAGAGAGACTCCGGCAAGAGACAGACATAACTAACGTAAAGGAAAATTGGAACCAAGTAGGTTTTGATTAAATCAACCCTTTCCCTTAAGGAGTACTTAAAACCTTTCCACTGATTGACCAAAGCAGTTGCGACCTTCATCTTATCATCCCAATTTAGAGTTGTATAATCGCCCAGAAAAAAGGTAATCCCCAAGATTTTAATTTGGGTTTGGGCCTTTGGGAAGACATCCGGGAGCTCAAAGGCTGGAGCCCCCTCCCCCATCCAGAAAGCTTCACACTTCCTCCTGTTAATCAAGGACCCTGAGGCCCTTGAATAGTCCTCCAACAGACTAGCCACAGCCTCAGCCTCCACTTCACTGGAGATGACTGCCATGACATCGTCTGCGTAGGCAGTAACCCTTAAGGCCCTTCCAGGAGACAGAGAGACCCCCGCCAACACTCCTCCATCCAACCTCCTTATGAGAGGATCGATGGCAAAAGCGTATAGCAGAGGACTTAAAGGACACCCCTGTCGCACCCCAGAAGAGACCCCAAAGGGCTTACCAGACCAACCATTCACAAGTGGGAAGCTCTCTGCCCTGCGATACAAAGTCTGCAGCCAATAAATGAATTTATCAGGAAGGCCGAACTTACTCAGGATCAACCAGAGGTATTCGTGATTGACCCTATCAAAAGCCTTGGATTGGTCCAACGCCAGCAAATACTTGCCCCATTCGTTCGCCTTACACCGTTCCAGGACCTCCCGGATGCCAAGGACGGCAGAAAATGTGCTCCGGCCCTTCACAGTGCAATGCTGAGAATGGGACAATAGCTTTTCTGAAAAAGAGAAAAGACGATTAAACAGTATCTTTGCCAAAATCTTCCTATCCGTATTAAGAAGAGCAATGGGGCGCCAATTCTCAATACGCGTCTGATCAAGACCTTTGGACAATAAGATAAGAGCTGAGCATCTCATGGAGTGAGGGAGCAAACCCTCATCCAGGGCAGAATTGAACACCTCCATGAGATGAGGGGCCAGGAGATCCACAAAGGTTTTGTAGAGTTCGGCTGTTAGGCCGTCTGGTCCTGGAGATTTTTTTAGGCCCAAGCCATTAATTGCCTCTCTGACTTCATCAACCGTTATCCTATCGTCCAATCCCTCAAAAGAGATATCCTCATCCCTATGGATCTGGGTCTCCCCCAGAAAAGAATCCAGGTCAGCCAGGGAGAGTTCGCGCTCCTCTAAGAGATCAGCAAAGAATTTCCTAACAATATCGAGGATCCCAGAGGCCGAAGTCTCCAAGTCCCCGATCTCATTCCGCAGGCCACCTATGGACCTGCGGGCAGAAGCCTCCTGACAATTCTGGAAAGGGTCGAGCGAGTGGTATTTCCCGTAGTCCCTCTCCAGAACCAGAGAAGAGAATCTGTCATACTGATATTCCCTCATTAGAGCACGAACTCTGGACACCTCCCCACTAGGGTCCCCATCGGAAACCAACCTGTTTAATTTTCTCCTGAGAGACTGATAGACGAATTCTCTATCAATCTGAATGTTGTTCGCTAGGCCTCGAATGAGTTTTGCGGCCCTCTTCTTGACCATCTCCCACCACTCCATCCTGGTGTTGCAGAATCCTATTAAAGTTTCCTGGGCCTGAAAAAAGTCCAAAAAGGATTGTTTAACAGAATCCTCCCCCAGGAGGGTCGAATTTAGGCGCCAAAGACCCTTACCTCTCGGAGTAACCTTTGAGACATTCAGTGACATCCGCACGATACAGTGATCAGAGAACTCAACAGGGATCACCTCTGGAGGCGACACCGCCGAGCCCTCCTTAACAAAAAATCTGTCTATCCTACTCCTACAACTACCCCTAAAAAAGGTGTACCCAGTGTGGTCGGGACTATGCTGAATATGCACGTCTACCAACCCTGCCTGCTTCACTATACTATTGAGGGAAATGCTATCATAGCCCAACCGGCCCGCTATGCCCCTCCTGTCTTTTGGCCTAGTCACGGTGTTAAAGTCACCGCCAAAAATAACCAGTCGGGCACAAAAAAGAAAGGGCTTGACCCTGGTGAAGAGTTCTTTCCTCGCCCCCTTGGACTGTGGACCATAGATGTTAATGAGGTGAAGATCGAACCCACCCAACAGGACGTCCAAGGCTATACATCTCCCCAGCTCTACCTCAACCACTCATTTGACTGTCACTCTTGTGGTTTTAAACAAGATTGCCACACCACTATAAGGCTCGGCCGCAAGAGACCAAAAAGAAGGCCCACACAACCACTCCTTTTTGGCCCTGTGTAGTTCAGGGAGGTGGTTGAGCCTGGTCTCCTGCAAAAATAAAACATCCGCCTCAATTCGGGAGAGCAAAAAGAAGGCCGAATTCCTTGCACTTATAGACTTCACACTTGCAACATTAATAGTTGCAAGGCTAATTGGTGGGGGGACAGCCATTTAGAGAGTGTTTAAGATGCGGCAGTTTCCGCCCTCTTCTTTATCTTTCTGTCATCGTCCGAACATTCCCTCTTTGCCGAAAGGCCCAGAGGGAGACGCTCAGCCTCTTCCAGATTTATCTCCTCTAACCCCGAACACCCGTCAGAGCTGAGGTCCGCGTCGCAATCATCTGGCCTCATACGCTCTAGTTCCATATTGATTTCCTCCTCCCTCTCCACCCTTTCGCCCCAGGACAGAGGAGAAAATTTGTTGGATGTTGAGATACAGTGGGACTCTGGGGAAGCCTGAACCACCCCGGGAGATTTTACCTTATCCCCTACCTGAATCCACTCACTCGGTCTGACATCCTCCCTCTGATTTCTCCCTTTAGGGCGTCGCAGGGTGATTTTGCCTAACAGGAGGATTTCCCCTGCCCATGATCTCCGCCTGCTCGCCCTCTGAACAAGAGACCATTCCGAGCGTAGTGGATCCAGGAGGGGCCCTACCACGAGTCAGCACTCGTCGCCCACGGCTCACCTTTCCTCCTCTACTTGTATAGCTCCCTGGAAAAGATCTAGATTCGGGGAGCTTTTCTGAGGATGAAGAGAGGGGGGAAACAAGAGGTAAAGGAGAAACAAAAAAAGAATCAGACACAATACCATCATTAGGGGGCATGCTTGCAGAAGTTTTCACAGAGGGTGATGGGGGACCCTTGACCACCTGGGGGGATTCCTGGGTGGGTTCCCGGGGGGGTCTTGGGGGGGGTCCTCGGGGGGGTCCTGGATTCTCACCCCCTACCTCCACTCCCTCTCTAGCAGCAATCACATCCCTATTTTGTGCTTGAAACTCTTCATCGATTTTGTGCCATGAAGAGGGACAATTGCTATAAGCATGACCAATCGTTGCACACAGATTGCACCTTATGCTCTGTGGGCAGACTTTAGCCACATGACCTACACCAAGGCACATGGCACACTTAAGAACATCACAAGAGATGCTCAAGTGCCTTGTCGACCCACACTTCCAACAATGTCTTGGTTGGCCTGGATAGGAGCAGCAGATCAAATCTTTCCCTATGTATGCGGAATTAGGGATGTGCTGCGTGATCTGACCCCGGGAATGCAACTGAAGCTTAACCTTCCATCCCCCCATCCAGATACCCTTATATCCAAGTTCTTTCTCTAACTCCCCCATCACCTTGCCGTATCGGCTTAACCAGACCTTGAGGTCGGCTGGAGGAATGGACTCATTCTCCAGGATGATGTTAATTTCCACCACCGATGGTCTGGTGACCGCCATAGCCTCAAAGCCTGGAAAGAGCCTCTCTTTTGCCCCCCTCCAGTAAAGCACCCAAAACTCATCTAACTCTTGTGGTCGAACAAAACTAATTGTATACTCCTGAAAAATGGTATTGTGGACAAAACAATTGAGGTGTTCTTCCCCAAATCCCATAGCCAGGATCTTGTCAACCATCACGGCAGTACTGGGAGAAGGGCCCTCCCCCTTCCACTGGAGTTTAACCACATTTCTGCGCTTACCCGGGTCTGAAGGGTAAACCCGGCCTCTCTAGGGGGACCCTCACTGGAGCGTGCCCCACCCCTATCTTGGGGACCTCTAGCCTGAAGACCCTTAGACTTAATAGAGCTCTTCCGAGCCGCTGCATAATTTACCCCTGCCTCAGAGGGGCCAGGTCCCACTGATCCACCTTTGCTTACACCAGTGGGCACGATGTTCTTATCTGACCCAGGCAGAGGGGTGGGAACGGGAGCAGCAGGGATAGGAACCACTGAACTCGGGGCAGAAACGACAGGAGCAGTAACCCCCGAATTAGGGGGAACAGGTTGAGATACTGAAACAATGTCCCCAGCTATAGAGGGCAGAGATATTTTAACCTTGGAAAGAGAGGAACCATCGTTCAGAACGCCCCCCCCGCCCCAGGAGAAAAAACACATTCCTTCTGCCCATCCGAAACAGGCGTTGATATAAGGGGAGATAGAACAACAGAAACATATGGCTGCATGCATACATTTTGAACGCTAGACAGAGGGGTACTTATAACAAGCAGAGGATGTAATACTGTACCCGACTTTACAGTCCCCGACACATCTGCGGACTGTTCAGAGCCCTGAGCGGCCTGTGGTAGGAACCGCAGGATTGGCGGCTTGAGGCAGACGCCGATTGGATTCGCAGAAGCGGAAATAGTCTTCGGGCCCTCCAATCCCGACTTGGCTCCCCTTCTACCATTAGGTCTGCGCGCAGGTGTTCCGGGGATTCCACCGCTCGGATCTCTTTGAGCATGCCGGAAATCCCTTGCGACGCAGACCCTGGCGATAACTCACGGCTCTGGCCACCTCTCTGGCCACCCGCCAGCATCGACTCTCCAGAAGCGCTGGACCTCGGGACAACTCCTACAGCCTCCTCCCTGGCGGAAATTGCACTACCAGCGGCTGTTTTTGTTGTCTCCTTTCTCTCTTTCTTTTCCAGGGAAAACCGATCCAAGTTTGCATATCGCTCCTGCATTGCCCCCACACCTTCGCTTAGGAGGGCCAACTCGGCCTCCAGGTCACGGAGCTCCTGCTGCTTGTACTGGATCTCATCTTTCCTTTTTGGGCGAGCCAGACTGTTAAGCCTGGAACAAGTTGAGATATTGCTTTTCAATAAAGACTTCAATTTCGATATTTCACGCCTCTTTCTTTCTAACATATTCAAGCCTTTAGCAAGGCTTGAGGCAAACCCCTTGTCCCCAGGGTGTTTTGCTGGGTCAAAGAAAGCGTCAGACCCCCTAGCTGTAGTTGGGGTCTGGGAAAGGTTTGCCTCAGATGAAGGCTGCAGGGTAGGCCACCTTCCAGGGCTCTCACCCCCAGAAGGCCTCCCCCTCCCCGGGCTTTCACCGCTCATCACAGGGGAAAATGGTGCAAAGAAGCTTAGGTACTCAAGAGCTCGCACACCCGTCTATACACCGCGGCTGCTGGCACCAGACTTGCCCTCCAATAGATCCTCGTTAAAGGATTTAAAGTGTACTCATTCCAATTACAGGGCCTCCAAAGAGTCCTGTATTGTTATTTTTCGTCACTACCTCCCCACCTCGGGAGTGGGTAATTTGCGCGCCTGCTGCCTTCCTTGGATGTGGTAGCCGTTTCTCAGGCTCCCTCTCCGGAATTGAACCCTGATTCCCCGTTACCCATGGTCACCATGGTAGGCGCAGAAAGTACCATCGAAAGTTGATAGGGCAGACATCCGAATGTATTGTCGCCGTCACGGGGACTTGCGATCGGGCCGAGGTTATCTAGAGTCACCAAAGCGCCCAGGGCGCGGGGGCCCCGGATTGGTTTTGGTCTGATAACTGCACGCATCCCTGGGGGTCAGTGCTCATCGGCATGTATTAGCTCTAGAATTACCACAGTTATCCAAGTAACAGATGGAGCG